>JBBPUK010000177.1:0-28794 GCA_038094635.1 Tylopilus cervinicoccineus
CTTCGACCGCCAACAAGAATGGTCGGACTGGCTTCCGATCGCACAGTACAGCATGAATTCCAAGGTCTCTTCTTCTACGAAGAAGACCCCATTTTCCCTTACCCATACTTATCCAATGCGGTTGGGCACCGAAGCCGTTACCGGAAGTAGTACAGCCCCCGCAGCGGATGAGTTCTCCGCAACCTTGGAAGAAGTGCGCCACAACCTCCTGCAAGCTCAGGAGAAAATGAGGAAACAGGCGGATAAGCATCGTTCCGATGCCCCTATTTATGAAGTGGGCCAGCTAGTCTGGCTCTCCACGGAGAACTTGAGGCTCACTAGAGCTTCAAAGAAACTTTCTGAGCGTTGGCTAGGGCCGTACAAGATCACGGCTTTAGCAGGCCCAAACGTGGTTATGTTATTACTACTGAAGATGCTATGCATCCACCCTACGGTTAATGTTTCCCGGGTGAAACCTTACAAGGAACGTCTCGAGGGGCAAGTCCCTCGACGCCCGGGCCCGGTTGTTGTAACCGAGGACAGAGACTTTGAGTGGGAAGTAGATTATTTGGTGGCCAGCCGCCAGAACGGGACACGCTTGGAATATTTAGTCCACTGGAAGGGCTTTGGGGACGAGGATAGGACTTGGGAGCCTACCGAGAACCTCGGTAATGCGAAAGAAGCACTAAAGGCTTTCCACCGTGCCCATCCCTCTGCCCCTCGGTTGCTTGCGATCGACCCGCTGGACTTTCTCCTTTTATTTAATAGATCGGAATTTCTCACCGACCCGCCGGAGCGGGGCCTCCCTTTCAATGTCTTAGACTTCCCTAGTGCTCCGTGAGCACCTGGCTCGTCTGGGAATCCAAGCCTTAGGAGGGGGGTAGTGTTACGGTCACGTCGCACTACGGTATCATTTTCATTTTCTTTCTTTTTCTTCTCTTTTCGCGCCTGGATGCGTTTACTTCATTCGCAGGCCACGTGACCAGTCACGTGATGACGCCAGGAGAGCTAGGTATTAAAGAGTCCAAAGACCACCTAGACAGAGCACAGGTAACGAAGTATGGCCTTTGCCGTCACCTGTCGCCCTTGGCAGTAGGTTCTGGAATCTATTGCGCTCCTAATGCGCGGGAACTAGTTTCCTGATTGGGTTTATTTCATTTCCGCTCTTCATTTGCGCCCTAACCCAGCGCCCTTTAATTTCCGCTCATCCGGATCTTTCCGGATCCTTCTCTTCTTTGATAGAAGGCGCCACACAGGAGGTGGCAGTTAATCTCCGCTGTGGCAGCACAGGATTGCTGATCGCCGTCGCCATAAGGCGTAGATAAGGGTCAAGGGTTTGACCATAGTAGGAGATCTACCATATTAGGGTAGCTGGCCCGTGCCCAGGTGGCTGTACATTAGAATAGTATATAAAGCCCAAGGAGCGAGCTGAAGCCCTCAGCTTGTTCTCTTGGTGTTCTCCCCTCTACTAGCTAGCCTTAGCAAGGGATAACATAGGCACCTTCACAAGCCCACCTCTTTACTTCATTCTCCACCACGACCTACGAACACCCAAGCTTACCCTCAAGTGAGACGCTCTCTGGTTTAGGGTTGTATCAGCTTCGAGGTCCTCGGGGTGGCCCTTGGACCGGTGATATCTCTTGACGATCCCCTGATCAGCGTGCTTATACAGAAGATCGATGCATTGGTCAACTGGGAGCCCTGCCACCAGTTGATGCGACTTGAATTTTGTGAGGAAGGTGATCATATCACTCCTTCCTTGCACAAGGGTGAGTAGCTGTTGCTTGTGCCACTCCTTGTCGTTTACTGGCCTGAAGTTTGCCAGCATCATTTTCTCAAACGCCTCCCAGGCTGGCCATCCCGCTGTTGCGGCTGCCTGGCTAATAGTTATAGCAAGGTAGGCGGCGTCTTCTTTCGTCATTCTGGATACCACAGCTTTCACCACAGTCTCGCCTGGGAGGGCGGCGGCATTCTCATCCTTTCATATGAGGATTTTTGCCCACCATTCATTAAAGGTACGGCCCTGTTGCCCTTCAAAGGTTCCGGGGTCCGCGATGACTTTTGACAACTTGGGCACACTAGGCCCTGCGGTTGCTCTGCCGGTTGCTGCCAGTCTGGCGGAGAGGGTCCTTATTTGGCCGACAAGGGTGCCGACCGTTGCTTTCAAATCTTTTATCTCCCTGGCCGCCAGCTGGAGCCAGTTCAATTCTTGGAGTGCCCTTGCTTCTGCCTGGGCCAGGCAATTGATCATGTTGGCTTTCTCGCCTTCTACAGACGCGAGATAATTTCCCAACTCAACTACCAATCTTGCCCAATCATCAGTTCCAGACGCGAGTTGGGAGATAATGTTGGTAAGGTCTTGGGGAAGCAACATTGTTATTTCCTTTTAAGAGTACTTTACTTTCTTTATGGGCCTCAACCAGATCCTAGATCCTAGTGGGGACTGCCTGCTAATCTCCTTCTCGTATTCCCTCCTTGTCCTTTTTTTAGGTGCTAGGGGCTTCTGCACCGGTTCGGGCTCTAACGAGGGAGTGCGCAAGTTGATATCTGGCGTGGGTTGGTGTTCTACCAGGGTGGGGGTTGAGTGGGCGGAGGACAAAGGGGAGTTCTCAAATGTCCGATCTAACTCCTGTTCGTGTTGAAACAGGTCCCACTCAAACTGTTGCCACTCGTCGTCAAGGTAGGGGTCGTTGGCTAGGGGCGGCTGGTGGGAATGCCGCGGGGGTGGTGAGGGTGAGACGGTGGAGCCTAAGGATGGCCCTTCGGTCTCTTCTGCTCGAAAGTAGAGCATGGGGTCTTCCGACAATGCGCTGCTGGCGAGGTCTCTGGGGTTGTTCTCGACCCAGGTACTTGTAAATCCTACTTCTGGCTGCTCTAAATAGCCTCAGAAGGCTTCTTCGAACTGCCTCTTTGATTCCGCCTGACGTTCTCTCGTCAGGTACTCTGCTAGCTCCCGTAACTGTACTACCAGGAGGTCTAAGTCTCCTTGGTCGTTCAGATCTTCTACTACTACCTGATTGGCTACTAAGAAACGATATATGACCTGTAGGGCTAGGGGGAGAACAGAGGGTACGGACAGCACTTGATGCCTATAAGAGGAAGGAGGCTGTGCGAGCGTCCACTTGAACTTACTTCTTCCTAGGGGATGAGGCTAGGAAGTGCGAGGTACGAACGTTAGGAGCTTGTTCTAATGATACAACCCTAAACTGGAGAGCATCTCACTTGAAGGTAAGCTTGGGGCGTTCGTAGGTCGCAGTGGAGAATGGAGTAGTGGGCTTGTGGAGGTGCCTATGTTATCCCTTGCTAAGGCTAGCTAGTAGAGGGGAGAACACCAAGAGAACAAGCTAAGGGCTTCAGCTCGCTCCTTGGGCTTTATATACTATCCTAATGTACAGCCACCTGGGCACGGACCAACTATCTAAGTATGGTAGTTTCCCTGCTATGGTCAAACCCTTGACCCTTATCTATGCCTCATGGCGACGGCGATCAGCAATCCTGTGCTGCCACAGCGGAGATTAACTGCCACCTCCTGTGTGGCATCTTCTATCAAAGAAGAGAAGAGAAGCATCCGGAAAGATCTGGATAAGCGGAGATTAAAGGGCGCTGGGTTAGGGCGCAAATGAAGAGCGGAAATGAATAATAACCCAATCAGGAAACTAGTTCCCACACATTAGGAGCGCAATAGATTCCAGAATCTACTGCCAAGGGCAACAGGTGATGGCAAAGGCCATATTTCGTTACCTGTGCACTATCTAGGTGGTCTTTGGACTCTTTAATACCTAGCTCTCCTGGCGTCATTACGTGACTGGTCACGTGGCCTGCAAATGAAGTGAACGCGTCCAGGCGTGAAGAGAGAAGAAAAGAAAAGAAAAATAAATGATACCGTAGTGCGACGTGACCATAACAATAACAGGCAGGGGTTAGGGGCAATGCAAGAGTGCATGGAGGGGCCAGAGATGCAGTGGACATTCAGAGATACAGCAGAGGTGAGGCTTCAACACAGGACTTATGTGTTGTGTCCTTGCCAAGTTTCTAGCCTCATTTATGAGTAAAGAGTAGAGAGCAAAGATAGAGACAAGGTTGAGCATCGGACTTGAAATGGAGTGACTTAGTCAATATTCAAACTGAAGTATTAACAACAGAGATACAGGGTTTATATATAGAGAATGAAGTGTATGAGTAAGTTGGACTAGATGAGCAAGCTCCAATGACAGGGGCTGTGCACCAGAGACAAGCAGCACTGATGTCCAGTGTCAAAGTCAAGTCAAAGGTTACATGCCAAATGTAAGTGTCAAGTCAATGTCAAGTCAACACATGTAACAAGTAGAATGATCAGAAGTTATATGGATGTAGGACAGAAGGAAATGGAGCAAGTAACAGAGGAATCAAGTAGAAGTCAGAATGAAGCTAAGATGTACTGAAGACAAGGAGAACAGAGATAGGTCTGGAGATGACCAGAGATGATAATGGAAGTACCAGAGGTGGGCCAGATGGGATATGACAGAATGACAAAGTATGACATCTCACAACCAGCCACTTCCACAGCAGTGGAGTGAGTCTGCTGACAGTTACTGCACTTCACACACAACTGTCTGTCCAGTCAGTCAATTCAGGCATTTCTGTGCCTTGGGTACTGGAGCTGCTATGACATGATTTCTCCCACAGACATAGTCTCAGTTGTGCAGGAGAAAAAAGGAAGGCAGTCCTGATTATTACAGTGGTGTATGAGCCTGAGGTACTGATAGTCTATCTAACAAAGTTGGAGCACTCGATGTTAGTGCATACCCGCAGGATCAACCCGCGGGTTCTTGCTACACGGCGGGTAAGCACCCAACCCGTGGGTTGGACGGGTCGGTGTCTACCCGTACCTCTGCGAGTATGGTGTTACGGGTACGCGTGAGGGTGTGAGCTGGCCGACCTGCAGTGTTGACCCGAGCACAACCCTAGACCTACGTCTACAACGGCTAGTCTGGGTATGTATGTCGAACGGGCGCGAAGCAGCACTCTGCACCGTGACGGTGGTCGGCAGAGCCTGCATGAGAACCCTCTGCGTCCGTCTCGGTCCGTGCCATTTGGTGGATCGGCGTGGGGCTGGCTGTCCACCTGGGTTAGATGTGGACCGAGAGAAAGTGAGAGCGACCCGGGGGTTGTGTCGGATGGAGGTGTGTTTAGGGCGGGTCGACCCTCCTCTCATGCAGCCCCCGACGTCTGCAGTGCCCGACTTCTACTACGCCCTCTTCGCCTTCTATGAACCCGCGCTGACGATGATGGGCTTCGTCGGGACCCTCTGCGATCCCCAGACGGTAATCCTCCTGCCCTCCCCCTCTCCCCTTCCTCACGCACAGCCCCCAGGCGCACAACACCCAGGCTCCATGGCCAGCGGACAGCCCCCCTCCCGCCGTTCTGCCCAAGGCCTCCGTCGTGACCGTCATCCAACTCGCACACGTCTGCGCCCTCATGGGACTCCTGAATGTCTGCGTGCTCACTGCTGCTAGACAGCACCTGGCCTCCCAGCCTGCACTCCAGGAAAAGATCGTCCGGGCGTTATTGGTCCCCCTTCTCGTCGGGGACGTCATGCATCTCTACGTCACCCTGTGGGCACTCGGTGATGACAGGTGGGATGTTGCACAGTGGAGTCCTATGCTCTGGGTCACCGTCGTCTTGGGAATCAGCCTGATGGTCCCCAGGGTTATGTGGCACCTCGGCATTTGGAGGTACGTAGACGCCAGGGATCGCATCCCTCGGCTCGAAAAGAAGTAATGATTTTATTTTCTCATTTATGCACATACAAGCTACATACTACACAGGAGACCCCTTCTTATATATACATGCTACACACACCGGGTATATCTCACCTCGAGAACGGACATTCTACATTGCATGTAGCTAATAAGGACTATTTACGATACCGGACCTGCTCATCGGAGCGAGTGATGTCCTGGTTGGCCTCTTCAGATTTTTCTTGTTGATCGCCAGCACATTGTTCTCCAAAGCAACGATCTAATTTGTCTGTCCAGAACGAATCACGGTGTCAACAAGGCACATTCACTCACGATCTCTTTGTCATCTCCAAACTTGAAGTTATCCTGCACCACTTTGTCCTCGTACTTCTTAATCTCATACTTGTCAAGTTGTCCCTTCTTGACCTTCTTAAAGTCCCAAGCTATCACATATTTGCCGGTCGACGTAATGATGGCGTTCTCTTCTTGGCCCTCCCCTTGATTAAACCTACCAAGAGATGTGATCAGTGTACTTCACGGGATGCGCTGGCAACCACACCTACCGAGCGGGCGAGAAACTGATTTCATGGTTCATGTACGCAACGTGTTCCGCGCGCAATGTGAGTCGTCGGGGCATCGGCTTCGCATCAGCTGGGAAGCTACGATCGAAACCAAAAGAGCCAGCGTATCTGCCCTCCCCAATGAGTGTGTCAATAAGGAGCAAATAACCCTTCGTCGTTGCGACTATCCACCGTCCGTTGGCAGTGACATCAATACCAATGATGGGATCTCCAAGAGGTGGCAATGCTGTCTTCGCATTCTTGCCAATGCAGTCGAAAAGTCTGATGTCACCCTTTTCACTCGCCACAGCGAGTTTACCGCTGGCCGTAGTCGCAACACCAGAAAACCTGTTCTTGCCAACGTACTGTTTATATTGACTATCCACCATTTTGTTTCCAGAGATACGCGGGTCGATACGGAAGAGCGCATTGTGCGAGGCCCCAACAAGCGTTTGTTCTCTCGTGGTTTGAGCAAACTTGCTGTCCGGCGCCATGTGGTCGACAGTAACATCCTCGTGGACTTTCCACTCCTCCACGACTTTAGCACGTTCAATATCCATGTTATACAACGAGTGGGGGTCGGAGGGGTTCATCAAGATCATTTTCGTATCTTGATCGTGCAGCATAACCTCCCATACTGGTCAGCATGCCACTCGACGTGTAAGAATGAAACTACCTCTCGGGGTTTGAACTCCCTCCCGTTCGTAGTTGAAATCTTGCTGATGGTTGCAAAGTACTTCACTTGATTGTCGCCGGTGTGAGAGAAGACACCAATGTTGTTCCCCCGCACAACGTATGAGCGGTCGCCCTTGTATCCGACTGTTAACATCGAGTTACGTTCCCCCGACACCCTTGGAATGGAAGATGTTTCTTCCTCTTCTTCCTCTTCATCGCTTGGCTCTACGACAATCAGGACCACGAGGCCACCCTGGTAGAATAAAGGACTTACCTTCAGTGGGGTCAAGCTCGGACAAAACATCCTCTTCATCTCCTTCTTCATCTTCTGCATCATGCATCTCCACATCTTCAGAGTTCGAACTCATGACATATGCTTGTTCGTCTGGCTAATGCAAGGTTAGAACTAGTACATGCTGTTAATCGATGCCAAAATCGTCTCACCTTGATTTTAGTCCAAGGTACCTGGTGTAGTGTTTCCCATGCTGCTCTAGTAAAGGCGGCCTTGAACCTCTCATACCCCTCTGGAGAGGCAAATTGAAACGCCCAGCTTCCGTAAGTTCCTCCGAGGTTATAATTCCAAGTGAGAGAGTGCGTCTGCTGAGACCAACGAGGATTCATATCGGAGGCGATCTTGTGCATTATCAAGTCGCCCTCATCACACGTGGCGGCAAGCCAGTAATTATAGTTATCGGGGGTACGCTCGAGGATTTTTGCATTAAGGACTTGATCATGCGCAGACACAAATCCATCAGCTTCCAAGTCCCAAACGAAGAAGGAAGCCTGTGCCTTAATGACTTCTGGTAAGTCTGCGCCGTGTGGGAGAGGTCCGGATATACCAGGGACCTTGGGCGTAGAACCAAAGGACTGTTTAGTAGCGGAAACATTTTCTGTAGTCGCCGGAAGATTATGCGTCTCCTTCCGAGCTACGGCAGTTTTCTCTTTGCTAGCTTTAGCTCTAGCACCCTTGGGTGGAGGCGGTCTGATGCCCGAGAGTGAATTGTGTTTTCAGCGACGTGATGCGATACTCACTTCCAGATGAACTGTCCGAGCTCCGAGTCTCGAACGTTATCGGCAGTTTTTCTGTACTTGCGCTCATACATGGCGCGATACATGCAAGTTTCGAAGAATGCGCGTGTAGGCTCGTTCGTTTCCTCTGTCATGAGAAACTCGTAAAGTTCGTCAACATCGCCATCTAGGTCACGCCAGACAAACGAGGCCTCTTGTGGATCTTCCCCTGGACCAGGTCGGAACTCGAGTTCTTCGCTGATAAGGAAGACCTTCTCTTCGTCGGCTGGAATATGGTGAGCTGAGTCCCGCAAGGGTAGAATATCTCGCACTTTCGTCTTCGTCTTCCAGTAGTTCTTGGTCACCTTCCTCGTATACCCGGGTGATAACGAGCTGGAAATTGTGCTCGATGGAGGGAACTCGCCTTATAGTGGCAATTGCCTCGTTGTAACTGCGAAACGATTGTGTAACCGAAGCGACACACGGATTGAAGAGGCGAGAGCGTACATGCATTCCCGAGAAGACCGCACGTTTCCTGGCCTGACGAGATAGAGCTGGCCCGACTCGATTTTGACAACCTCGGCGGCGTTGGGATCCTCTGAAGACAGCTTATGAGCCAAGTGTGGGACAATCGACATGAGCCCGCCCTTACGCCAGACCTTGCCTAATACTTTTCGTTGGTGTCAGCCATGGATGTGGTGTTCAGCGACCTATCGCGACTTACGGCTCTTGAAGATGTTCATTGTGGCGAGCCAGAGGGACGATCTTGCTTGATGGCGCGTTGTGACAGACAACTTTTACGTGCTCTGTGACGCTCGTCGACAGCGGCCATGTCGAGCACCACAAGTGCGCACTCCTCTCACCCCCGCGTCGTCGTCCTCGTTCTGACGGCCAATTCGACAGAAAATATCCCGCTGGGCTCTACGCCTTTGAGGAATCGCTCCGTCAACGCAACGCACGTAAGCTTGTCCCATTCACGCCGGTTCTGCTCGTTTGATGTTGTCTCTCTCAAGGACGTCACCACTCCTCCATCTTCCAGAACGATATCCGAGTCTGGTGTCAACACCAGCCGCCACCAGACAGAGGACCTCGCCGTCCGCGCCCACGCGTCTGCCGGGTTCCTCGTCTCCCGCAAGATAGCCATACGGTCAGACCCCGCGCTTCTCACATGCTTTGATGCAGCAGATAAACGCCTCCACGATCTCTGGGCTCCGAAAACTTGAGGGAACACATGTCGTCACCCTAATGTGTATGTACTGGCTTGTTGACCTGGCAGTAGAGTACTATCCATGAGCGAGACTGAATACTTGTTTCTAATGTACTTACGTAAATCGACGTCCACTGGCCACTTGCACAGAAACAGCCATGGTGCTCAGACTCAAGCGACCTAGTCATTCTCCATCACCTTTTTCCTGGGATTCGCTGACCATCCCCCGTTGCAATACACCACCAACAGAAGCACAGTTGGCAGAGCTACCTTCGCCCCCAACGTCATGGCTCTCGGCACGCGACATGAAGATCTTTGGCGCTGAGCCGTTGAGATCAAATCTTGGTGTCGCACGCTGTAGTGACTGCGACAAGCCAGTGTTGCGAAGCGCCATCTCTGACCATGCGGGTGAGTCCAACATGTCCGCTTCTATAGAGCTTCTCAATCGTGTGCCACTCAGCAAATTGTAGCGACATAAGATTGGGCAAGAAGTGGGTCAAGGGTAAATCAGCGGATGGTGATGGTATCAATCAGTCCCTCTTCGGGCGCTATCGTGTATTAACCCAAACCCTTACATTTGTTTGGCAGTGGAGTCGAAGAAGGGTAAGAAGCGCGGAGTGGATGCTGAAGAAGGAGATGACCCGTCCGAACCCAGCAAGAAGAAAACAAAGGTCACCAAGGGACGGACCAAGGGCCCAGTGGACTACGACAAGCAGTGTGGTGTCATAAACGACAAGGGACTCCCATGTTCGCGCTCGCTCACTTGCAAAGCACACTCTATGGGAGCGAAGCGGGCGGTACAGGGACGCTCAAAAGCTTATGACGAACTACTCCTTGAATGGAATCGAGCACATAATCCCAATTGGGTTGAGCCGGTGAAGAAGGAGACCAAGGCAGAGAAGAAAGAGAAAAGAGAGAAGGAAAAGGCGGAAAAGAAAAGACTCGCAATGGAAGCTGCGATTGCGTCAGGCATAGACCCTAACAAGGCGGCAACGAAGAAAGCGCCGAAGAAGGCACAGGTGCCCACTACGGCGAGTCGACTGGAGGGTGACGATGCAGTAGAGAACCTTGATGACCTTGATTCGGAGACGGAAGTTGACTCACTGGTGAAAGCGATTCTAGAGGCAGAGTCAAAGGGGATCGTTGGCGTCCCTCTCGCGGTACCAAACTTGGAGGGTTCATGGTTTGTGGTGCGACGAGAACGCTTGAGGAACTGTCGAGACTTGCTGGCAAGCGCTCTGGCCCCTAGTGTTGCACGTACTGGGGTGAGCGCAGGCATTGCGGCGATAACCTGATGTGTAGTGCTGTAGCTCTAAATCGTATGTATGTATTTTATTCAGACCAAAGGCCTCCGTGTTTGCGACCGACGACCATCGCGCTTTCCTTGTACGTTCACCTCTACTGCCACTCTCGAATGGTCCATCTGCGCATCAATGAGCGCGAGCCTAATCCAAATCCCCATGTGAACTTCATGACCGTTCTACCAACGAACGACCCCACAGTCCAGGAGGCTGCCCACCAGTTGCTTCGCGCCCTTGCTGCTCAGGTGAAGCCAATCATGAAAACACACGGATTTGTTGTGAACAGCCTCGAAGAGGTGCGATATATCAGTTTTGAAGTGATGAGTCCTGGTTAGACGGTCTGACCCAGGAGTACCCTATAGTACGAGTATAACTCGGTCTTTGCAGGACGGAACTGGAACCATGGTGAGACTATAGGTAATCCCACTTCTTCGTCTTAGGATGCAATGACCCATGAATCACCAATTGCAAGAGCTCGTTCTACGGTCATCTACGGGATCACTATTCTCTACCCACTGGTTGATGAGTACACTTTGCCACGAGGTATCTCACAATGAACTTGGCTTCGATGATTGTATCTAATCGCTTGTGGCTAGTTGGCCCACATTAAGGTTGGCAAGCGGACATACTGCAAATACAGCAGACTCACACGGAGTGACTCCTCAGTACATGGACCATGGACCGGCATTCCAAGCTCTCTGGCGTCAGCTTCAGCAGGAAGTACGTGCTCTTCAAAACAGGGGATACTACGGGGACGGTAGAGTACTCTCTTACGCTCACAAAAGCCCTGAATTTCCACTTTCTAAATTGCATCCCAGGTTACTGGTCGTCTGGCACCAGGTTAGCTGACTCTGCTAAGATTGCCGGGCAGGGTGTCGAGATGGGCGAGCACCCCGAATATATGGTGATGTCGTGTTCTCTAAAGTTGTTTCCACTTCGACTGAATAAACTAGTGTGGTGGTGCTATTTCTAGAACACGGCGTGTCTCGCGGCGGCGCCACAAGCCCAAGGACTTGCAGATCACCACGAAGCGCAGAGCAGGAACACGAGTGAACTCGAGTGTCTTCAACTCCGTCGGTCAAGCTCTGAACAAAGACCTAGAAGGGGAAAATAAGTTGCATGGTATTGGTTTCCGGAAGAAAGCTGGCAGGTTGGTTTGGTTTTTCTCCGGAGATCCCCCGTTGTCATCATGGCGGTACTGTGCAGTAAGCGGGCAAGGGAAGAACGTGCACTGGCTGCAGAACAACGGATACAAGTTCTCCAAGGCAAGATGGCTTCCACTCCAGGTTTTTCTATGTCACCAGTCGACGAAGATGCCTTGGACTGCGGGGATGAGAAAGGGGACTCGGAAACGGACTATGATCGCCGTCGTACATTGTTGGAATTCATCGAAGAGAAGGATTTGGACGCGCTCAGGGCTACGATGCTTAATTCCACACAAGATTTCTTGTTACCAAGTGTCGCCCCTTTCGGGCAGGCTGGAGATGGCCATGGCAGCCAGGGCCTGGGTGATTCTGCTTCCAGTGGGCTTGATCGGATCAAGAGATCTCCCAGTGCTGAAACTTCTACACGACCGAGGAAGAGACGTAAAAGATGGCAAGCAAGACTCATTCCCTCGCCCCGCTACACTCTCGCTGTCGAGGACTCAGAGGCAACAAGAGCAGAACGTGAGGAAGCGTGGAGTTGTATGGTCTGTACCCTGTGCGTGTTGCTTTCCTTTCTCTTTCCGAGACAGAAAGAAAGCTGATCCTCGGTCGCCAGCACCAACGAACCAAACTACCTAGCGTGTTCTGCGTGCGGCACTCCACAAGGGGAGACAAGGTGGAGCCATTTGTAGAATATAGATAATGTAATGCGTTCGAGTCACGTGCGAGAGAGCGCAGAAGCGCGTGCAACTTGACTAGTACCAGCCGGCCTGCTTTCTGTGGAACGCGGAGACACCCCGTTGTGTCGATGGCTCAGCCAGACGAGGAGTACCTTGCGGTTCTCAAGGTTTCCTATGACTATGAACCTCAATCCGAAGATGAAATTGCAATCAAGGAGAGTCAGATCGTTTTCCTCCTCGAGAAGACCGACGACGAGTTGAGTTCATTCATTCTTGCACATCTTGCTCACTATAATGACCTTCGCATCGGACCAGCTGGTGGAGAGTGAAGATTAAAGGTGACTCACAAGACGAAGACAGTCCTTCGGGGCTGGTCCCTGCAGCATACGTAGAACAGGTGTGTCTTTCCTTACCTTGCACAGCATAATAACCAGGTAGGTCGTTCATGCAGGCGGAGCATACTTCTATCGCAAAAGCACTATATGATTACGATGCAGCGGCACCAGGGGAGATATCTATTAGGGAAGATGAGATCCTCATGGTCTTCGACTATGAAGATGAATGGACTCTTGTTCAAAGTCAGAAAGGTGGTAAGGCAGGCTTTGTCCCAGGGAACTACATTGAAGAGGTACGTTTTCACCCCGTATCATGGAATGCTTGTTCACCCCACCTCTATCAAAGTCTAGTGGGGAGGAACAAGTACCAGGACCAGAACCAGAGCTGGAGTCAGCACTAGCACCAGAACCAACCTCTCGTCCCCGGCTTGTTCCTCCGTCCGTAAGTCCGGTTTTATGAATGATGATCAACCCTCAGCTAGTGTTGCAGCCGAATCCCCCCGCTCGCCCTGTCAGTGCATACGTGGACCCAGCAGATCGTGTCGCTCAGACTCCTGTCAAAGTACACGCCGACAACATCAGGACATGGGCCGTCTCTGAAGTAGACAAGAAGGGCAAAAAGAAGAAGGGCAAGCTTGGGATCGGGAATGGATCGCTCTTTTTTGCAAGTGAATCGGACAAGGTATGCCCGGATTCATCATAGCAAAGTGATTATCTGTTTATATCTTCTCTAGACACCTGTGCAAAAGTGGGACACTGCGGACGTCGAGGATTTCACAATTGAAAGACACAAGCACATTCTTATCGATATGGGGGGCCGTAATCCAGCAAAGTTGCATTTTAATGTCGGCAAGGAGGAGATTGCAGAGACAATATTGACGAAGCTCGATGACTCGAGAAAGCTAGCTCTCTCCAATGTCAAGGCATCGTCCGTGGCCGCTGACGCGGAATTGAACGCTCGTCGATCAACACTTACTCCACCACCACGTCCCGTCGAGAGTGGTAGCCCTTCGAAGAAGAACGGGGTATCAGTAAGGTTTACGGAGGAGTCTCCTGAAATCATCCCTCCCAGAGAGTCCTCAGAAGACGATGAAGCAGAGGATGGGGTCCCAGGCATGGCTAGCGACGAGCAGGAAAGCGAACTTGCGACTGTGCTATATGATTTCGAGGGTACAGGTCCCGACGAGCTTTCAGTTCGGGAAGGGGAGCAGTTGTTCATCATTGAGAAGGAGGGAGAAGAGTGGTGGAAATGCCGAAATGCGCATGGTAATGAAGGGGTCGTGCCTGCATCTTACCTCGAGGTACGCATTATCACGCAGTTAAATAGTGATTTTGTTCGACCGTTGCACAGCCCTTAGGTTCTTCGATTACCGGCAAACTTGAAGACAACAGTGGCGAGCGAGAAGGCGAGGTGGCCAAGAAGAGGGAGCATGGAACTCGAGAGCTAGCTGACGTAGAGCGGAAGAAGACTGAACAGGAACGTGCCAAGGCTGCAGCGGAGGCGCAAAGGAAGCGTCGAGAAAAGGAACAGGCTGTCGCTGCCACGGAGGCTATAAGGAGGCAGCGACAGGAGGCTGCTAAGCGTGCGCAACAAAAGGCTGAGAGTGAGCAGAGCGCTTCTGTGTACGATAATTATTATCCTTTCAGGCAACCTCTGATTGTGATCTCCAGTCGCTCGCGATCTTCGGCAAGCAATGCACCCAAGGACTCCTCGTCTACACGCACGTCCAGTGAACATAAGAGTACGTTTCGACTCGGAGTAATGAGTCTAGCTAGCTCACCTCACCAGACGCACCTCCTCCGGAGTCGACGAGGATTTGGCATGACCGAAGCGGACAGTTTCGTGTTGAAGCCGCGCTTCTTGGATATGCTAACGGGAAGCTCAGATTACACAAAGTGAACGGTGTTGTCATTGAGGTTCCGTCTGAAAAGATGTCGCTTGACGACATGCGATATGTCGAGCGTTTGACGAAGAAGTCACCTAGTTCATCGGGTCCGAGCCAGCGAGCTTCCAATGACGACGACGATCAACCCCTCGCACTTAAGCGCCCCATCGAAGCTAAGAAGCGCGAACCAATCCCGCCACAGAAAAAGGGCCCTCAAATTGACTGGTTCGAGTTCTTCCTGTCTGCTGGCTGTGACGTTGACGACTGTACACGCTACGCACACTCGTTCGAGAGAGACAAAATCGACGAGGGCCTGCTTCTCGACATTACGGAATCTACAATGCGTTCACTCGGCCTCCGAGAGGGTGACATTATTCGTGTAACCAAGGTCATCCAACAGAAGTACGCTAAGCCTAGAGCTCTGCCATCGGAGCATCTCGCTGGTGATGAGGAGCTTGCAAGACGATTACAAGAGGAAGAGAACGCAAAGAAGCTCATTAGCCCAGCTCCGAATCTCTTCGCAGGTCCCGGCGGCATTTTGAAAAATAACACACAACGTCGCGGTAGACCTCAGCCCAGCAAAACCGTACCACCATCTACCGTTGATTTGGACGCTATTGGGACCGCATCTGAGCAAATCAAACGATCTAGTTCCCCACTTGTTCGGACGGGCAGCCCAGTGACAGCATCTCCCGTGCAGCCTCCGCAACGGTCCAGTTCCGCCATGGCGACAATTTCTGGCTTTGACGATGACGCGTGGACAAATAGACCGGGTTCGAAGCCTCTTACTTCTAATCCCCCGCTCGCTAGTGTGCCTCCCCCGAGGGCGCCCTCAGTGCCTCCTATGCCCCAAGCAACCATAACACCGCACACCGGCCCCCCAGCTCCAACGCAAGAAGGCACTACTAGCACAAGTTTACTTGCCAAGACCACGGAAGCTGATATATTCGATCAACTGGCGCGTCTCAGCCAACTCAAGACAAATCGAACCGTTCCCCCTCCCCATTCCCATTCATCGACGACTGTGCCTCCTGTAGTCTCTCAGCCGGTCGTCTCTTCGCCACCAAGTTACAACAACGGGCTCGGTGTGGGCCCGTCTCCTGCTCCAATCGGACAGCATCTTCAAAATCAACATTCTGGAGTGCTTCCCCCTCCCCAACAGAATGGTCCACGAGGTCCCTATGCGCCGGTGCCCGCTAATCAGGGACTATTGCAGCCTCTGATACCTACTCAAACTGGGTTTAACAGCTTTGTTCCAACACGTCCTCCTGTGTCACCTTTCCAGCCCCAACCCCAGCCTGCACCACCATCTTTCCTACAATCCCAAGTTACAGGGTTCCCAACCAACACCCAGACGACTATTTCGCAACCCACTGGATTTCCTTCTGGTCCCATTTTGACTCAGCCTACCGGTGTTGGTGGTGTGCCGTTTGGTAGCTTTACATCGACACCTACTTTCCCCAACTCTGCGACACCGGTGCAGACCAGTGCGTATGGTTGAGATGCTACTTTTGATTATTAACTGTGTCACAGATCCGACTGGTTTCTCGCCTTTTGGACAATCACCGTTTAACAACATCGTATCCACACCATCCCCGACCCCACCGAGCAATAGCTCAACTTCGAACACGTCTCCTGCGAACGTTTTTGCGCAGATGAAATCTGGGACATTCGCATCGGGTAATGAACATGCTGCACCCCAGCAGGCAGGTGAGTGTGGTTTATTCCGCTTTTTGGTCTGTCTCGAACCTCCGAGCAGATAAATATGATGCACTTCGGGTCAATCGTGAGTAGCACCAACCTTTTTTTCCTTGGACGAAACTTGTTGACTTTAGTACCAGCTCAGCCAACAGGGTGGGCTCCGCAACCCACTGCCAGTTGGGGAGCGCAATCGAACACTGGATTTCAGAGCGGGTATGCAAGATTTTAGTGCCTGTACTTTTCCATTTCATTGTCTTTATATCCATCTAACATGGTTGGTGATTGGATGGAATATGCAAGGGAAACAAAGTAAAGATAAGGCGATGATGCAACACAAAAAACAATGATCTATGATGACTCCATGATCCCATGAGTGTACCCGACCCGCTCAAAATACTTCTTCAATCCGAGTCTTATTTCAGGGGCGATGTCGCGTGCGAGCAGACCCGTACTCAAAGGGTAGATGACGGGCAAGTATTTAATGAACTACACCCTCGATCAACATGACATGGACCAGAGAGCGATGTACGACTTACTGTTTTATCGTCGAAACGACAAAAGCCATCGAGGATTTCAGTCACAACAGGTGTCCAGGCAGTAATGCTCTTGGCTTGTGTGTCAGCTCGCAATTTAGTGTAATCCGACAAGACATTCAGACCAAGCCTGCATTGTTTCATCGCTCTCGGTTGTATCAGCAAAACGACAGGACTTACGGCAAGAGTCTTTCAGCTATTTGAGGCCTCGTTGACTGATGCTCTATCCGCCCATCGAAATACATTCTAAGCAGCACATGCACCAGGGTCGATGCACTACTGGATTCTTGTTTTAGGAGATTAGGCAAGTGCTTCATAAAGCCTCAATGAATTTTAGCTCAGTCTGAAAGCTGACACATTGAAGACAAACTCACCGACTTTCCACAACCCGGTACGGAGTTCCTTGTCATCATTGAACATGCGTGCAAATTGATAGCTATGATCCAGTACACCCATCAGTCTCAGTAGTTGGTCCGGAGGCATTGTATAATAAACGGCATCCTTGCGAAGCAAGTCACTCGTCATCTCTATCAGAAGCAGCTGGAGGACACATTTGACGATGATTTGCTTGAACACTCGACGACGATTGCCAAGCGACGGCTTCGCTTCACTTAACGAGCGTTCACTGGTGGGAGAAAGAGGGGCAGGCAAAATCGCTTGCCCGGTGGAATCGGCATCTTTGCGCCGTTAGCGTGCATCGAAGAACGTTAGGGACCGCCTACCAGGAGCATCTAAGTCAATTGTATTGCAGTCAATCTCCACTCGCAAAGTCTCATCGAATAGCTGATGCGGTGTGGTTGTGCGGAAAAGTTTGACAAACGTAGAAGCCACGCGTTCCCATCGGGTTGTGCTCAGCTTTGTCGCGTTATTCTCCAGGAACTGTTGTAAACACGAGGTTCCAATCCGCGCAAGTGTATCATTTTCTGTTGTTACCGTCAGAATAGGTATACAGACAGACGTCGCGGGCCCACCTTGACAGATGCAAACACACAACAAATCCATCAATCCATCAAGGAAACGCTCCAGAATATCATAGTAGAACGTATAAAGATCAACAAGATCACGGAGGGCTTGGATCATAGTTGTTGATAGCCAAACACTCATGTCCTCCTGCGTGCTGAACCGCGATAGGTCTTGGCTTGACTTGAGAACAGCAAATATAGGGAAGAGAAGCTCCTGGCAAATATTATCCCAAAATTCAATAGGGAAAGACTCTCCGTGGATCTTCAACGTCGTGAACATTGAGTCCAACGCCCTATAGGGTGAGAATTCAATCCAGGGCGGGTCAGAGACTTCGAGTGGAAAGTCTCACAATCGCCGTACTTCCAGATCCTCGCCATTCATTATAATATCATAGAAGCCAAAAAGTACAGGGAACCAAAACCGTATCATCCCATCTTCGCTAGGTAACTGACCTTCGGGACCGAGGGCGCACTCTGAAGAGTTGAGCATGGCTGGGATGACATCACGAAGCATTGCAATAGCGAGCAGGCTGAGCTTCTGATATTTGCTCACTTTGCAAAACTCTGTGATGCAAACGGTCAGATCCGCAAAGGAGCCGTGGCGAACAATTGCAGCAAAGTGATTTTTGTTCAGCCGGCTAACCATCTCAAACGCGGAGCTGGCAATTCGTTCTTGGAAGAAATCAGTCTGAGAGAGATCATAGTTCAGGGAACTCATACCCGTAAGTACTTTAGAGGCGGCAGAGAAGACACCAAACATAGTCCGCCACCCCGATCGCATGTTCTCAACTCGCGCCTGTATCATTTGCTGAAGGCACTGCAGGACCTGCCAACAAATGTGTGGAAGCATTGCCTCCCAGATAACAGGGAGACCTTACCATGTCCCGGATATCTGGGTTGGCATTATGAATCATAGCGTATTCAAAAGGCTTAAGGAAGTCTTTTTGAAACTTGAAATGTGGCAATTCCTCCTTTTCAAGGAAACGCATGGATAGCTGTCGTAGAGAGTCTAACGCGAAAAATCCCACGTGGGGATTGCTGTGACAGCAAACCTGCGAATCAATGAGTTGTATAATCCACGGCAGTTGAAATGAAACATACCTGGTTAAAATGTTCGCCTAAAATGTCCCAAAGATTGGACCACTCGAGTCGAATGCGATTCATGTTGTAGTACGAGATTTCAACCAACTTTTGAAGGCTGAAGAGGCGTGGATGCTGTGAGAGGCCCGAAGATTGGATTTCCTCCCAAGAAACATCGCACAGCGCACGGACAAATTCAACAATTGCTGTCTGGAGCAACTTAAGTATTTTAAGCAGCAGGAGGAAAGGACCTACTCCAGAAAGATGATGACTAAGAGAAAACACCATATCAGCTGCCACAGTAATATGGGTCGATCGACTCTCATTTGCAAGATCTTCGTTCGGCAATTTCTTGGGACGGCTAGGAATAATATTCAGCATCCGGGCACACATATCCATCAAGAGTGTCCAACCCTTTCTTTCCGAAATCAGGTACTTCGAGACCACTGCTTATTAGCTGCATGTGTTCTAGTTGACTGACACATGACAAGACCTCGCGCCAGGATCCTTTCAGGTTATTGCCCTCACTTACGGCAACATCTAAAAGGGTCTTGATGGCCTCCATATTCTTCGTCCTCATCTCTCCCAGGTTATTGAGGAAAGTGAATTTCGCCAAGGTCGTCACGAAGGCGTTTCGCTCTAGCTCCAGGTCAAAGAAGCAGACGATACGGATCGCACTCTTGAATCCGTCGAGACACAAATCCACAACCTCCATATCATCGGTATTTTGGAGAGGCCCTGATAATCCCGCGAGAAAAGGTATCCAAGCAACCTCGAACATTGGTCGCACATGCACAAAGTGGGAAGCGCTAAAAAATTGTTCTGCACGGGATCGACGCTGTGAGCGCATCAACGTCTTGAAGAGAGCCTAAGGATCAGGTGTAAGCAGTGGTTGAGATAGTTGATGGATTGACAAGCCTCTGTTTTATTGGCTATGCTACTGGATTGGAGTATATATGCCTCCTTTTGAAGATCCCTACCAACGCTGGCAAGGACATTGGCGAGACCAGGTCCCGTGGTTGGAAAGTTAACGATAGCGTCTATCTCGTCCTTCATTCTGATTTCATTGTGCTGAATCTCGTCAAAGATGCCAGATAAGAATTCTTCAGGGAGATCTTCGCCATCGTTGATCCCCCGATTGTTTCGGATGAAGTCCGACTTGGTCATGCGATTCTTAATCTGCGGGCTGTGGGCATCGGTGTTGAGCATAATCGTGGAGTACGAAAGCACGTAAGCGGTATCTATTCTCAGATGTAGGGTATCAGACCAGTTGATAGGAGTCTGGGGCACACCGACCTGCATTCTTAAAGGGTGTTTGTGAGTTCCCCGCAATATACCGTTCAGCGAATTTGAGCATGAAGCGATCTATCTTTTGGGCCTCGCCAGGAAGGCGGAAAGCTTGTAGAAAAAGTCGCAGGGCATCAATGAATCTCAAATTTCGAAAGTCGAGAAGGTCAACGAATGCGTGCATAATAGTGACATTGACATCGTCACTGTAACATAATGATCAGAAAACCACCAGATACGAGTATGTCTGTCACATACCCCTCGCCCAGGTATTCTCCTATCATGGCTTTACTTAAACCATCAGTAGTGAGAAGGAAACGCGCAATATCCTGCGGTAATGAACTGGGAATGAAGCCAGTTTCCTGAAGGAATTGGATACCCTGTGTAGCTCGACATTAACAATACACCCATCCTTGTTAAGTGATAACTTACTCGCTTCGGCTTGAAATTGAATTTTTTGATGCCTTCGAGCAAGGTTGTTTTCTTCTGCTTTGCATTCTCAAACCTTGTTGGATCGTCCACAATGTCGGGCGCCGACTGTCGCAGAGCCTCAACACCGCTAATCGAGGTTGCTAACCCGTCAAGGGACGAATCTGGAGTCACAGAATCATGGCCAGTCTCCTCTCTAGTGTTACTGCGAGCTCCAGGATCGCCACTCTGATCCGCCGGGGTTTTGCCCGAAGTTGTTCCCCAGGTCACCAACGACCTAAGCACCGAGACTAGACACTCTATCCCCTGTCTCTTCAGTTGACCTTCTGAAAGGCCGATGGTAGACGTATCTATTGTGCCCGAGACAGATATCACACCAGAAGAGTATGACGACGAGCCATGCGCCTTGCTTTGGGGATTGACTGCTGGGCTGGCAGGTTCAGTGCTCTTGGACTGCAGATTGCCATACGGCAAAGTCGCAATTTTGGAAATGATATTCATCAGACTGAGTGGGTTGTTCAGTGGAAGACTGAGTGTGACACATCTTTGACTTACTGTTCATAAATATTGTCCGCAGCCTCGCTATCACAGTCATAGTTGAGGTACAACTCTACCAATGCTTGTGGATCCTGGCAAAGTCTAAACAACATCGCAAGAATGATAGCTTTCTGCTTGAGAGTCGATGTCCGCATTTCTAGGATGGGAATAAAAATTTCGTGCAAAAGAACTTCGATCTCTTTCTGCGATCACGCGAAATATCAATCGAATGGAAAAGTGAACGATGGAGACGCATACCTTGAGCTTGGTCCGCATACCACTCATCACACGCCAGAAAATCTCCACACTCACATCGAACACCTGTGGAACAGAGCTAACAGCATTTCTACTCAAGGCCAAGCAAAGGTACTGATTAATTGCTTGTATGAATGTCGTCGCCTCGTGCGAAGAACTCGAATAGATGACCGCTGAAGGATCAACGAGGAGGCTCATATGTGAGTTCAAAACCGTCAACACTAAGTAAAGGGAGAGAAGTTTCGATCGCAGTGCATGCGATTTTAAGTCTCGTTCACTGAAAAACTGACTTAAGATAAACGGGAGGTTGAATGTAGCGCTTACGAACCTCTCAGTGTTCAAAGGTTTCATTGTCAGCTTACACAAGGCTCGGAAGACTAGAAATGCGTCTTTGATGAATAAATCCTGAGTAGAGAGCTCCGCATGTGCATGTATGCTCTCCGTCTGGGCATCCAAGGATAGACGGACTGCGCTGGCACCAAGAAGCCAGGTTAGCAATTCAGGAAATGTTTCCTTGGTTGTCACTCACCCTTCGCCATGACCCTGATCATCCAACGACGGAGGGGATGCCACTGGCTCCGCTGGCAGGTGGGCAGAGTCCCCTTCGGGAGAAACAGAGAAGTTATCTTCAGATGCATTTTCGGCCTCGATACTCTTGGTATGTGTCGAGTCTGATGTGACTTGCCCCTCAGCTAGTAACGAGCGACGGGCTTCGGTCTTCAAATCCATATGAGGAGAGGCCGGCAATGCCAGTGCCTCAGAACTAACAGAATTCCTGGGGATCACCCCTTCATCCGACTCCACGGGTTTCCCAGATCTACACCGTGCAAAGATGTGGTGTACCATCTGCGTCAGTCCACCCTGAGCGACCATTTGATTTACTGGGTCCATGCTCAGAAGGAATACATTGTACACTGTCCGCACAGCCTTCAGCAGGGAGGAATGATGAACATGAATTGTGGGAGACAAGACGAGGGCGAGAAGGGCTTTGACGACCTGCAGGGAAACTGTTTCTGGCGTCGTTTCGACATGACACGCGGTAATGGTGTGAACTACCAGATCAACAAGCGACGGTCGGGGGATATTTGACTGAGAAGCGGACATAGACTGTTGGCTTCGTAATGTAGGGGAAGGGGGTGGGGAAGGAAGCGAGGGAGCAGAAGTCTCCTCTGAAAAGAAGGAGTATGAGATCAACTTGGAAGTACAGTCCAGGCTAGCTATCATGAGCTTTTCGTTTCTGGTCTCGCAGGCAAGTCGAAGGGGCTCGAAAATTTCCCGAGGTCTGTCACCTCCCCTTCCTGTTCTAACCATTTCCAGGGCATTCTGCGCGCTGTCGCGGAGTGGAGGGGAGCGCCTTGCCTCCTTGGAGGACAATATCGTCTCCAATGCAGACGATATAAGAACAACAGAGACAGTGTGTCCCGTGGACATTGTTAAGGAGCGCTTATGAGCTGGATGAGAATGGGGAGTACTAGGTGTCTGCGGCCATGGCTCGGTGTGGCCATTGGACTGTCCCATCTGGGTGGGGATGGTGGGTGTGTGGGACCGATCCGCATGGAGTGATTCCTCAACAGGGACTGGGTGCTCGGGCCTGGAATGCAGGGGAGATGGAATGTCGGCAGTTGGACCTTCAGTCGACGCGGCTATGGGACCGACTGGGTGCGCGACAGCCTGTAGATCTGCAAGACCAGCTTGTGGGACATCAGTCAGCCCGAGACCGCCTTGCATTTCTGCTGAAACACATTCACGGCCAATATTCTCCTGCAAATGCGTTGTGGGCTGGGGCTGTTGATCAAGGGGAATTCGAACTGTCTGCGCGAGGGGTATGGGTTCGTCCGTTTGCACATCCGAAGCTTCGACGAGCTGCGCATCGGCAGTGAGTCTTTCCTGATCCATTAGTTTCTAGGATGTCCCGGTCAGAGATTCGGCGAGCCGGAAAAGTCGCCAGTCTGCTAGTGGGTAGAGTAGTTGATGTACTACGAGTACGCTAGTACTTGCCGCAGCACCGACAACGGAACTTGCCGCGATGCGTACTCATCCTTACTAGAGCACAGCCTATATGGACTCTCAAATTCCCGCAGAAGCTGCAGCCGCCGTACTCAGACGATCGGAACCTCTCCCAGACACCGCGGTCTCAGTGCAAGGGCCAGATTTTGACAAGTCTGTATCGCTCTCGGATCTTCTCAGCAGCTATGAGACGATCGGATTTCAAGCTACCAGCCTAGGAAAAGCCATTGAAATCGTTAATCGCATGGTACGCATGCACTTGTCCGCATACCGTTCGACATTCACTTTGATTCTCGTAGCGAAACTGGCGTCTCTCAGATGAGCCTGTCTTGCCAGATGAATCAGATGACTACACAGATCCCCGAGTAAGAGCTCAAACATGCTGCAACATTTTCCTCGGTTATACTTCGAACCTCATTTCCTCTGGTTTGCGTGAGGTCATACTTTACCTTGTGAAGCACAAACATGTCTCTGCGATCGTGACGACCGCGGGTGGGATCGAAGAGGACTTCATCAAGTGCCTCGGCAAAACATACGTCGCCGATTTCAATATGGACGGTGCACATCTTCGAAAAAAAGGGCTAAACCGCGTTGGGAATCTTGTCATACCAAACGACAATTACTGCAAATTCGAGGATTGGTTCATCCCCATTCTTGATATCATGTTGGAGGAACAGAAAACTTCTGGCCAGGTATGGGCACCGAGTACTTTCATTCGTAGGCTGGGAAAAGAGATTGACAACGAAGAATCCGTGTATTACTGGGCTTATAAAGTGAATATAATACATCTAGATGAGCTTGTCTGCCCTCTTCGAACGAAGCTAATCTACGTTACTCCAGAACGACATTCCGGTCTTCTGCCCAGCTCTTACCGATGGTTCGATAGGAGACATGATTTACTTTCATTCCTTCCGGTCTCCGGGACTGATCATCGATATCGTGGGTGATATCCGCGCACTCAACGAACTATCTCGTAAGTCCAAAAAGGCGGGAATGATCATCCTTGGCGGTGGGGTTTGTAAACACCAAATCGCAAATGCCATGTTAATTGTAAGAAGTCCCATCTTGAATCGGATAGTAATCGTTGACTGCTTGGCAGAGGAATGGAGCGGACTACTCTGTCTTCATCGTTAGAACTTGTCCTTACTGTTCCTTGACGCTCGCTAATCACCCAATATAGAATACAGGACAGGAATTCGACGGATCTGATTCTGGAGCTCAACCAGACGAAGCGGTTTCATGGGGAAAAATTCGTTCGAACGCGGAATCAGTTAAGGTATCACTCTGTTGAAGTTGCTCTTACCTTAACACTGATGCTATCCATGTCTCAAGGTCTTCGCTGACGCAACGTTAGTTTTCCCACTCTTGGTGGCTGCTACCTTTGCCCAGAGCCAGCGGCTTTGAACACGTACTAGGGTGTCAAGCAGTATTGTTCACACTCCTTCTATGTAAGAGGATCATGATAAATATAACGTGTACAGAACGGTATCGGAGATAAGAAAAAGATGGTTATAGAACGCTGGAAGGGGAAAAGGAACCTCTGAGCTACCCACCGACAGCGTGTTCAGCTCCATGATTGAGTATGTGTCAGAAGTCGAAAAGGCAAGCCAGCGAAAGACTCACCTCTTTGCATCTCTCCGGACCATATCACCAAATCGTCCCGTAATAACTGCAGGATCATCATTGAGTCTCGCATAACTTGAACCGACGAAGACTCGTTCAAGCAAGCGACTGCCTCGTCAAATGCATGCTTTCCCAGGTGACACGCACGTTCGGGGCTTTTACGGACGTCGTGATAATACACTGCGAAGTTTAAGGCCAAGCCCAATCTCGTGGGATGTGTAGGCTCGAGCTTGGCCAAAGCGTGCTTGTACGCATGCTTGTACGCAGCGAGAGAAAGGTCTGAGTAGTGGCTCCTGTCACTTTGTTGTGCGAACTCGGCCAAATAACGAAAGTAATCGCCCTTCCTGGACGAACAGATGCAGTGAGGACGAACTTGAAGCCAAGTCTTTCTCACATTTTGTAATAGAATACTGTTTCCTCGCCGGGTTCGGCTGTAGACAATAGATGGTCGTCGAGCAGCTTCACGATGTCTTTGCAGACTTCGGCTAGTTCATACTCGACACGACTACGTTGCTGGCTGATCAGTTGTACGTGGTGTTTGGAGTATCGTCCTGTCGTTCGGCTGGACTCCAGTTTCTCGAGGGAATCGATGATCCTCCAACTGCTGCGGAGTGCGTTCGTAATGTTCTTGTAGGCGACAGAGAGGAGGTTGCGTTCTTCAATAGTCAGGGTGCCGTAGGTCTGAATCAGACCTTTCATTTGCGCCACTAGGTCTGAGCACCAACAGCATAAGCGCTCCAAGACTGTTAACATTACAAAAACGAGTAAAGGGAAAGCACCTTCGTAGCGTTCTGCCTCTTCCGCAACCTTGGCCAAGAGAAGATACTCTCCTCGCGAAGGGATTCTTACCTGTGGTCCCTTAATAAATTCTATGAAGAACGGTGCTGTTGTCACCTCACTCACCGGGGACATGACACTGACCACGAAAGAGTGAAAACGTAACCTGGAAAAACGAAAACTGCGCTCTTTTCTACCTTGTAATGGGGTTCTGGGCAACAAATTTCGTGGCGCGAGGACGCCTGCCTCTCGTCGTTCACAGGGCACGGAGATGAGGGGTGAAAAATAGGAATTACTAGCAGTGACCACAGCTTTTACTGTGACTATGGATGTTAATGTTCCAACCCTGGGCAGGGGGGAAAGTAATTCAGATTTCAAGAAATATTGTGGGTTGAGGGTTGAGTGATATGATACCAGCGCCTCGTGTTGTCGTAATCAGCGTGAATACGACCAATCAGCACGTCATCCATTACACGCACACTTTGGATCAAAGCATTGAATGATTCATGAGGAGAAACTCCCGTGAGTGGGATGCTGTGACAGAAGGGGAGGTCCGAGATACTGACCAAGGAGTATATCTTGGCAAGACGAATTTTGCAATCCACGTCGCTGCTCAGGGTTCCTGCAGCACAGCTGGGACGGTGCGTTATCCGTAAAGCAAAATATAGATCGACGAGTTGCTAGTTGACATTTGTCGCAAGAGGGCCACTGCGACATCTGGATGAACAGTTCTGATGAGCTGCATGATAGGGAAACCGAGGAACCAGCCCTTATATCCCAATGAAACGACCACCAATGGGTTGTGCCAGCCCGGATCACGGACGAGAGAACAAAGGACCAGAAGGCCGCACCATCATGATGGGCTAGGAGGAATAGCCCAACGGCTGATAGAAGGAACTGTTTATGCCCACTCATGAAAGTAAACAGAGGGCCAAATTGCATGGACCAGCCTGCCATGATGCTGTGGAGGCTCGTCCATAAATTGAATTTGCGTGCAATCCGATCCCAATCAATCAGTGACACAGTCGGGTCCGATCTTGAGGTCTCGAGTCACATGCACGGACAGGATGGGTAGTGGGAAAGCCAAGCGTAGGGTTCTATTTGCTCGGAAATCTTGCGGCCCATACCTATGGACGATGCATAATGTCGATGGACGTTGAAGGCGACCGGGATTACTCAACGTCAAACTATCGCCGCCGATCAGTATAGATACGCCAAAATTAAAATGTCCTAGTGTTTCATGCTAGAACCCGTCTGAAACGGAATCAGGTCCGCCAAGCAAGAGTGGCGGAAGAGAGTAAGAAAATGATTCCAGGTTGGGGGTGCGCGCGAATTTGACGATCCAAACGCATGTCTCATAAGAACACATTGCCTGTAATCTGCACGGAGAATACCTATGCACAAGGATCATTCCGCACAATCACCTCCTTCCATACGTTGAGCCGTGCTTAGGTCGCTCGTTACGACACTTGTTGCGAGGATGTGGAACGGCATCCAAGAAAGAACATGTTCTATACGACGCGCCGTGAGAAGGAATGATGGGACTGAGCAACGGGTGAATACAAGCCTGACTTGGAGGTCGCTCAGCACCCTCACAAGAAGCGCGATGGACGCGAGCGCGCTAAGGTCGGCTCCCTGCTGGGAGGCAGGAGCTATAAAATTGCTACCAGTCAGTGCAAGCGTGGTAGGCATACGGCATTTATTACCTGCGTGACGATGATCCTCGGGGGGGATTGTGGGCCCCAGAGACAAAAGGTTTCTACATTTTCTTTATAAGGGCACTGAGATGTTGTGCAAGATCAGCAAGTGGTTGGGCAGCATGATGAAGCACTCATGGATGACTGCTATCGATAAGACGGAGTACAAGTTCCGAGAGACCTACCATGATTGGGCGTCAAAATAAGACTGATTCGGAGATGCGACGGAAATATGGTGCATGTAATTTCAGTGCTGGAATGAAGCTCCAGACAGTGAACACTGCACTCTGGCCTGGTCCCTGTCGCTCGGAACACGACTGGAAACGCGGCGACATCCCACACGAACGCCAGTACAGGTCATTTCACGCCACAGGGACCCTGGTTTAGGGCAGGTGAAACCGTAAACTTGATCACCATTGGCGGGTTGAAGCCATCCATCGACATCTTCATCCTCATCAAACGGAGGTGGGAAGTGTGGTTAGGTGGTAGTTGGAAGCGGGAAGAAGAGGTTTGTTGTGGGCATCCTCCTTCTCTCACTCGTCGCAGGCTGTTGATGTGGACCTAGACATCAGGCCTGGTCAGGATTTCTAGAACATGGCGTATCAGTTTTCGCGCAAGGGATGTTTCAAATGTGGAAACCGTGAGTGCATACACTCTCGCAAGGCGGTCCTCATTTTAACCACGAATAACACACAGTGGGCCACATTGCGGAGAACTGCTCCTCGGAGCAGCGTCTCTGCTACAATTGCCGTCAACCAGGACATGAGTCCTCGGCTTGTCCTTCACCCCGGACTGTCGCAGCCAAGCAGTGCTATTCTTGCGGCGGCGTAGGACACATCCAAGCCGAGTGTCCCAATTTGAGAGTGCAAGGCGGAAATCAGAAATGCTATGTAAGTGAGCCCTGACTCCTAATACCCGCCGACTCATTTCGCTAGAACTGCGGGCGTTTTGGCCACATCGCCCGGGTTTGCCCAAGTGGAACAGCCAGTGTTGCGGGCTCTGGATTTACATCTCGTATGCCGCCCCCGGGACGTGCTTTGAATACATCAACTCTGCCTCCGGTGAAGTGTTATCGCTGCGGAGGGCCGAACCACATGGCTAGGTAGACATCACCGATATCATGACTATTAAGACGTTGACTCTGCAATACTTCAAGGGACTGTCTCGCTGCTCCAGGTGCAATTTTCACAGACGGGATACCGACGGTGGGACTATACAAGAATAAGACCTGCTACAAATGTGGAAATGAAGGACATGTAAGATTTCCGCGTATAGCCCGGACTGGTATCAATCAAGTTGTTTCAGATTGCAAGAGATTGTACCGAGAATGCAGAGTTTGCTGGATAATAATGTTTCGGTCGTCTCTCATCCGTGGTGCGAAGATATATCCTTCTATTGGTCCTTAAAATG
>JBBPUK010000177.1:28891-43023 GCA_038094635.1 Tylopilus cervinicoccineus
TGTGGAGTACCTTCAAGTGAATGTCATTTCACTCGGCCTTGGTCGCATATATTTATTCTGTGCGAAGGTGCTCCACGCACGGCCAGCAGTGCACCACCTGCAACAGCTGTGGCCACTTTTTTTTCTCACTGAGCCTTTGTAGTGGCCAGACTTTGGGATCTCTGTGTCAACTCAGACGGAGATGACCACCGGAAACTGCTGAATTCCTATTCGCTAGCTTTCTGACGACATGTACAGCTAATGACTATCCGTTCATCACTTCTACCACGGCTAGCCTGCGCATGAACTGCAGTCGTCGGCAGAGTAACCAGCATGAACTTGTGTGACGGCATTCCGTGGTAGTCATCTCGCTGGGGAACTGCCAACCACGTGAGACAAGCAAATAGTTTTACCGTGCGATTTTGTGCAACTCTGCGTCGTTGACATGCGGTCACTGGTCAGGACCTTTCAACGCGCTACACCAACAACTCATCGTGATGCACAACGACGAAGAACCTTTTTTAACTTGGTTAATTTTTCTTCCGCGGAAACACCGGTGTGCGAGTCGGAAACGCAAAACTATCGCGAACGGAAAATCTTTCCGTACGTTGCTGTGGATTAACGATCTATGATTGACCCACGCAGGTTACGCAGATACCGGCGCAGTGAACTCTACAACGTCATCACAGATGTAGAATCATATTCAAATTTCGTGCCATATTGTACTGGCTCAAGGATCCTTGAGAGCAAGCTGTCTCAAGACGGAATAACGGTGATGGAAGCCGAGCTTACAGTGGGGTTCCTCGCATTCAAGGAGAGCTACGTCAGTACGGTTACTTGCAAGCCTGATGAATATGTCGAGGTATAACGTGCCTGCTTGTATCTCCGTGATTTTGGGTTCAAGATTCCTGACGCCTCGGTATATCAGGCGGTGGCTTCATCTTCAAGTCCGCTGTTCAAAACCTTGACCACGGCTTGGCGCTTGCAGTCTGCATCTTCCACCTCTCTTCAGCTTTCTACATCACCCTCACAAGACACTGCTGCAAGGAGTTTCACCTCGCCTGACTTGGGGCCAACATTAGTCACGCTGGACCTTGCATTTGCATTTGCGAACCCAATACATGCCGCTGTTTCCACGTCTTTCTTTGGACAGATTTCGAAGCTCATGGTAAAAGCGTTCGAGCAGCGGTGTATTGAATTATACGGACCCCGGACCAGTCAGTTGATTTGACCCCACTACCTGCACTAGGTGGCAATGCTACGAGGTCGAGGTATGATAGCAACCAAATGTTCCAAGCCAGTTTTAGTTGTTTCAATAATCACAACGTCAAGGCAAAGTTGCGCGGGACCGATCGGCTGTGATCGCCCTGCGGCAGGCTGGGCAGGTCCCTGGCAAGTTGACCACTGCGGGCACAGCTGTGTGAGACTCCAACGCACGTGTAGACCACGCAATGTGGCAGAAGGGGTCCACCTGATTTGGGAGGCCATCATCACGACGGCAACACGCCGGAACCGGTGCTGACTGCGGCGCATGCAGGCGTCTGGGGATCGTGACGATGCATGTACCAGGCCAAAGGAAGAGGCGAGCAAATGTACCAGCAAGCCAGGATGAGGGCTGAAAGGGTGTTCGAGGTCCACCCTTGCGCGAGGTGAGGTGGCAAGGGAGTGACAGGGGTCCAGACGGAGGCTGTGTATTTGTTTTCATCCCCCGTTTCCGTCTTGACTGCACAAAAACCGTTGCTTCCAAGGCTTGCCTTCTTCGACGCCCACTCCCTCTTGCCTTTCATTTCCACCGTCGTTGGGCGCCACTCAAGCTTTTTTCTGTCTCCACAGGTCTAGCAGCCTCGCATGTCTTCTCCGTCGCAAGGCGAGCCCTACGCTGACCCGTTCGCTGATCGCCCCCGTCAAACCCACTTCCAAGAGCCTCCAGCGAGGGCGTACGACAGCGCCACCAACTCTCCTTTCGAGAGCACTACTAATTTGCCCCGCGAGTTCGGTGGTCCAGGGTATGGTGATGATGACTATGCTGAAAAACTCCCGTTGACCGGAGGTGAGGGTTACAATGCCCCTGGTTATTACCCTCCTGGGTAAGTCGCAGCGTTGTGACGCGTACTTCCACTGATGCGTGAGCTACAGCCCTGTTGATCCGTCCGCATACGGCGACCCCTTCCCTCGTCCGAGCTCGGCCATGTCGCAGTCCACCAATGGTGTTGAAACCGCCTGGAGACGCCGCCAGACCATCAAACGCGGTGTGACACGTAAAGTCAAGCTCACCAAGGGAAATTTCATCACCGAATACCCCGTCCCTACGCCAGTTCATAGCGCCATCGAGGCAAAATATGCAATGACCAGCACGACGGAGTTTTCGTGGGTATATTTTATTTCCGGTTGTCCCGTCAAGTGCTCACCATGCTACTCAGCCATATGCGATACAGTGCTGCCACGGTTGATCCAGATGATTTTTCCGAGGCCAGCGGATGGACATTACGACCTAAGCTCTACAACCGTCAGACCGAGATTCTCATTGCTGTCACGTCTTACAACGAAGACAAGACGCTCTATGCTCGTACGCTCCATGGTGTCATGCTAAACATTCGTGATATCTGCAAGACAAAGCAGTCCAAGTACTGGCGGCGAGCTGCCGAGGAAGGTATGCCAGCTTGGCAGAGAATCGTAGTTGCTCTTATTGTCGATGGTCTGGAGCCAATGGACAAGAGTGTCCTCGATATCTTGGCCACCGTGGGTGTTTACCAAGATGGCGTCATGAAGAAGCAAGTGGATGGAAAAGATACCGTGGCCCACATTTTTGAGGTTAGCTTTTTCTTCTCAGGTCCGATGAATGTCGCTCGACGCATCATAGTATACCACCCAACTCTCCGTGGACCCTACGCCTCAGTTGGTTCTTCCTCATGAAAATGATCCCAATAACTTAGTCCCAGTCCAAATCATTCTCGTCTTGAAGGCCAAGAATCAGAAGAAGATCAACTCCCATCGCTGGCTCTTCAATGCTATCGGGCGGCAGCTGAAGGTACGAGATCGATCTCCTATCTTACTAGGATATGTGCCGATTCCATCCTTTAGCCCGAAATTTGTGTTCTTATCGACGCTGGAACAAAACCGGGGCACAAGTCTATCTATTACCTGTGGGAGGCTTTCTACAATGACGCTCATTTGGGAGGCTGTTGTGGCGAAATTCATGCCATGATCGAAGGGGGGAAGAAGCTTTTGAACCCCTTGGTAGCGGCGCAAAACTTCGAATACAAGATGTCCAACATTCTTGGTAATCCTTTTGATCACTTCGTCATATACACAAATCTAACACTGCTTGAAGATAAACCACTTGAAAGTAGTTTCGGTTATGTGTCTGTTCTCCCTGGTGCATTCTCCGCATACCGGTTTCGCGCAATCCTCGGACGTCCCCTCGAACAATACTTCCATGGTGATCACTCGCTCGCTGACCGTCTTGGTGCAAAGGGTATTTATGGCATGAACATATTCACCAAGAACATGTTCTTGGCTGAAGATCGTATCCTGTGTTTTGAATTGGTCGCGAAGGCTGGAGACCGCTGGACTTTGACCTACGTCAAGCCGTCAAAAGCAGAGACAGATGTTCCTGAAACTGCAGTTGAATTGATCGGTCAACGTCGTCGTTGGTTGAATGGCTCCTTTGCTGCTTCGGTGGTGAGTTCACAATTTCTCCACTAATGTCCCCCCCCGGATACATAAGCTAAATTTTTGTTAGTATGCCTTAGTGAACTTCTTCCAGCTCTACCGCTCTGGTCATGGGATCATCAGAATGTTCTTTTTCCACATCCAGGCTTTGGTATGGATACCCTTATATCCCTGGGAGCGCGTCGGTTTGGTTAACCTCTTGTTCAGTATAACATCTTTTCGTTGATTTTCTCGTGGTTTGCTTTGGCCAACATTTGGCTGACATTCAGCATTATTATCGACCTCCTGCCTTCCCAATCAATCATCATTTTTGGGACTGCCGATATTGTACGCAAATTGCCGATTTGATGCTTTGTATTATTAATGAGCCGTTAAGACTCACTGGGTGAACCTAGCCTTCAAGTGGATATACCTGGCATTCCTTGCGTTGCAGGTGGGTCGTCTGACGATTAAACCGCATCCGTTGTCATTATATGTTACAGTTCGTCCTTGCACTGGGAAACAGGCCTAAGGGCGAACGAACTGCCTACGCCGTAACTCTTTGGTCGGTTGTGTTTTGCAGTTATCCTACCTCTTCGCTAACATTCTACAGGGTCTATGCCTTTTTAGCTGTTTACCTCCTAATATGTTCATTTTGGTTGACCATCAAGGCATTCGCGGTAAGCACGCAACAGCCCGTTTCGTAGATGACTCACCTGTTTCCTTTAGAACATCCCCAACGAACTGAAGAATAAGACTACCTCACAAGTTATTTTAACATTCTTTACACCACCAGTGGGTGCATTGATTGCTGCAATGGTCTCGACATTTGGTAAGTTGCAGTTGTACCAATGAAGTATCAGGCTCATTGGCAACCTCAGGAATTTACTTCATCGCCTCTTTCCTCTACGTAAGTTTCCTGCTTTCTAACGAGTCCTGTGCGAACTAGTATTACAGCGGGACCCTTGGCACATGTTCTCCAGTTTTTTCCAATACTTGTGCCTTGCACCGAGTTTCACGAATGTTCTCAACGTTTATGCTTTTTGTAACTTGCATGATGTGAGTCAGCCAACGATTTAGCTGAACATCCCTGACCCGCTTTATAGGTCTCGTGGGGTACTAAGGGCAGCGACAAGGCCGAAGCACTTCCATCAGTCTCTTCGTCGAAGAGCAAGGACACCGATGCCGCTGTCGTTGAGGACACACATCGAATCCAAGAGGATGTTGACGCTGCATTCAAAGAGACCGTGACGCGTGCCGTGACTAAGATCGAAGTCAAGGAGGTTATCGAGAAGCCCACGATGGACGATCAGAACAAGACGTTCCGCACGCGGCTTGTCGCATTCTGGATGCTCACGAACGCAGGACTAGCGGTTGCAATTGAAAATATTAATGGTCTTGTTACTGCACAGGATGCTGTTCAGGATCAAAGCGAATTGCGAGCCAAACAGAACATTTACTTCGCCGTGATTTTATATTCCACATTCGCCCTTGCCGCTGTGCGGTTTATTGGAGTAAGTTGTTTCCTGCCGTGTTACTTTGTATGTGCTGATAAAATGATATAGTGCTTGTGGTATTGGTTCAAACGGAACTTTTTCAGATGCTGCAGGAGGAACTAGAGGATTGGACGCTTGGTACAAATATGCGCTCTTCTTTGCATGGACCCAAATTCAGCTTTCATCTACCTTGACAAACAGTGTTTACGTTCCATTTTCTCATTCGATTTTACACTACTCGGTGGTCAACGTCACTTCTCTTACACACAAATAGTATCTTTGTCTGCACCTAAAGCGGAATAGATAAAAGGATACTCGAAAGAGAGGGCAGACTTGATGATACCATGGTTGACATCAAGAGTACATGCCGGTAAACTGATACTGGTTGCTCTCTGCCACGCCTCCAAGCAGATGGAAGGAGTCAATCGACATAGTTGGGAGTTGAGCGGCTAGGCCAGTATCCCTCGCGACCATATGGGAGTCAGCCAACCAGGGCCGTAGCCAGCTCTCTCCAGGCTGCGAAAAAACACCACCCTCTCGATGTGCCTCGTCTGTGACTAGAGGTCGTCGGCAGCTTGGGCAAGAATCATGCTGCTAGCAGAGGTAAAACCCAGTCCGAAGAAGAGCAAATATAACCAACCCCTTCTATGATCCACTTCATTATACTGGGCATGGATTAGCATATTCGCCGGGGAAGAGAATTAGACGATGCCAACTCTTTACGACAAAATAAGTGGCCGCAGGTGTTCTGCAACTTTGTGACACCCAGTTCCTCGACAGGATGAGCAGGAGAGTCCACCGCACGGGCGACTTCTTCTTCTGCTAGAGTAGCAAGAAAAGTGTTGAAACATATTGGGCATACGTCATCTGAGTGACGCATCCATGAGTCCTGCAAGGCTAGCACCGACGCGAGCTCTTTACCTTGATGGCCAGAAGCAGCTAAGTCAGCTTCCGTTATCTTGGGGAGTTCACGGAAGAGCTTCTGCCTCTGTCTAGGCGATGTGAATGCAGTTCAGTGGAAACGTGGAGATCACTAACTGTTGCGAAAGTTGTCTGTTAAACAACCTGAACTGCGAGATTACTTCGTCAATCTCTTGAGCAGAGACGTTGGTACTATTTGGGTCGATGTGCTCGTCGGCCATGCTCGCAGGGAAATGAGGAAAGTCAAGGTAAACCAAACGCACGTGTGGCAACGCACTGAACCCGACAAGTAGTGCGTGGGAATAACAATCATCGGCATAGCAGAGTCTATGAACTACAGAGATTCAGCGAGACAGCGAACACAATTTAATGCTACGACAGATATCGGAGGGTATTATCACACTCTTACAGAACATTGACAGTCCATTGGCCGACTCATCATTCAAACGGGTTGGTGTCTTCATGTGCCATTGGCGACTTGGAGCTGGATACTTCCACATCGCTCTCGCCTTGCTGGTCATCCGACGACTGGGACACTCTCTCTTTGTTTGCTTTGGCTTTGTTCGAGAAGAGGTTAGCCTTTGGCTTGCCTCTGGTTCGGTTTGTCAACCATATTTTATCGATCGGGTGTTAGCACGCACTTTGCAAAACGCTTTTGTCTAGCAGCGTTGAGCTTCTGGGTGACCGGAGTAACCATGTTATCGGTTGGAGAAACAAATTTGGGGTTGCTGGCGATCGTGGGCGAGTCAATACGTATCCCGTCGGCGATCCAGTGACATACTCGGACCTGGCCATCTTTTTGGCTAAGAGGGCCTTCATGCCCATCCCCGGTGCAACCACTGATCCATTCGTCGTATTCCCGAGAGGTGCCTGTGGAACGACGATATGCGCTGCTTGCAAAGGGTTGTGCATTGGCTGGATAGGAGCAGAGATGGGAGAATCATTCGGGGTGGAGGCAGAGGACATTGTCGGTGTTTGAGGAGCGGCTGATGTGTTGACGAGCTCTGCGGCAGTTGGACGTCCGACGCTCAGTTGAACGAGCGTTGGCGCGTCGGAGAAAAGTCAACTCGCATGCGTGAAATGTCACGTGATTGAATCACATCATGTGACGACAAAGCTGAAATCGTTGAACCTGATTCTGGTGGTCATGTGACAATTTTATTGTTATGTGACTATGCCTTCTTCAGTGAGTCCATGTCGCTGTTTGACGGCTAAAAGCCGCCAGATACCACTCTTTCACCGTCAGTGCGGACCCAGACGGGACACTCGGGCAACACAACTGACGAGTCCGCGACGTGTTGGTGCATGGCTGTGAGTCTATCAGTTCGAGGGGAGTGCCTCACCTCGAGTGGAGAGCACTAGCCGACTGATGGGGCCCGTCAGTACCGGGGCCACGTGTTGGCGTTCCCTGAACGGTCAGCCCTTGATAGCGTGTCGTTTCCGGTTTAGCAGGGTTTACGAGTCTGGTGCATCGCGTCCGCGGGTTTCGCAGGCGTGCGTCACCGCGAACAGAGCCCCCGGGGTGGGCCTTGCAGGCCATCCGACTCTGTGTGGGCCATGAGTCGGACTGTGGAGACGTCGCGCACGATCAGCCCATGTGCATGCAACCTGGTCTTATCTTGCGCTGCTGGCTGACGATTCAGCATCCTGCTGGTTCTCGCCAGGGTTTACTCCATGCGTTGTCCAGCTCACACGCCATCGTGTGTCGTGCAGAAGATGAATGCATCACAAGACACCTGAGTGACACCACCCACGTTATAGAAGCCATCGTGCAGGGCGAGACCACCGACAGCGGGCGATGTTCCTGAGCTGGCACCGTCGAGACCCCGCATACATACTTGCATATATAACGTCCTCTTGTCCTCTCCGACCGGACAGCCCTTCTTCGTCTTACATACTTGCTTCCATCCACAACTTGTTTATTTTCGTGAGCAGCGCTGGCATCTGCTGTCGTGTCCTCCACAGAAACGGCTCGGTAAAACGGGCGTTGCCACGAGTCGCATCTCTCGCCCAGACACCGTCACCGCCATCGTTCTGTATTTTCTTTCTCTTCTTCTTTTCATCCAATCCTTGCTCCTTTCCTTCCCCTCTCCCTTCCGACATGGCTGCCAACACGATGAGGAAGAGAAGGATCGCTGTTCTCGGCTCCCGCTCAGTCGGTACGCATCTTCCACCCTCGTTCGCCCTCACCTCACATGTCACCGTCAGGAAAGTCATCCCTCGTTATCCAGTTTATAGAAAACCATTTCGTAGAGGCTTACTATCCAACCATCGAGAGTACCTTTTCCAAAGGCGTTGTCTACCAGGGCGTCGAGTATGATTGTGACATCATTGACACCGCCGGTCAGGTTGGCAATTTTCCTTGCACCACCTTTTCCTACATCTCAACTGTCTGTCGTCAGGACGAATACTCGATTCTCAATTCCAAGCACGCCATCGGCATACATGGTTACGTTCTAGTTTACTCGGTCACTTCCAGAAGGTCCTTTGAGATGGTCAAGATCGTCCATGACAAGATTCTCGATTTCTGTGGAAAGAATGACATACCATGCGTGATAGTGGGTGCAAAGACTGATTTACAATCCAGGTACGTTACTACATTCGTTGCACGGCGTCACGCCTTGCTATGTCAGCTGCATCGTCTACACCGTTCATCCTTATAGTCCAAACAGCAGACAGGTTCAGCCTAATGAGGGCGAAGAACTTGCTAAATCCAACAAGGCCGCATGGGTAGAAACCAGTGCAAAGAACAATGTCAACGTCGGTACGTACACATCAAATGTATTTCGTTCTTCGCACCTGAAGACGACTTTTAGGCAAGGTGTTCGAACTCTGTCTTGCTGAGATCGAGAAACGTTCGCCACATAGTCAAGCCGACCAGCCGGAAGCGAGTAAATGTGTCGTTATGTGACACTCGGGCACATGGTCCCCTTGGTTATCTCAAGATATGCTATTGAGTTACCCCTGCTTCGCAATATCCTATCCTCTGAAAGGGCTCTCCTCCTGCATTGCTGTGCGTCCGTTGACTTGCATTATCCGTATTTAGGCCCATCTTCATAGCACATGCCCCCTCCAAATCAGCTATAGACTGTCCGAATAATCTCCTTTCCTGCAATCCTGTCTTTCAGTACTTATGCGGTGCTGTCTGTAAATTTATGCTGCCCTTTTGCTCCCTGGGATTTTGGTCGTTTACGAACTGTAGTGTCTTCCCTGGTGGTTAATAATAATGGATTTTGCTTTAACTTGTCACATCGTCTGAACACAACTAAACCAGTACATCCTATAACCTTGTCGTGCATTGTCTTCATGCTGTGCCATCGCCTAGGAACCTGACCTTGACATCTCTACCGTTGAGCCCAGTAGCTTGAACAACCTGGGGATCTCCCGGGACAAGATCAATTGCTTGATCACTCCATTTGACATCTTCACCCTCAACATCCAGAACAATGCCTTTCACAGGTTTCTTGGCAGAGAGATGCACAGATTCTCCATCACCACCTATTCGAACAACCAACCCCAAATCCTTGATAACGGGGTACTTGATGAATTTAAAAGGCTCCGGCCTACGCCGTGATTGTAAGACCGACAAACCAAAACCCTGTGACTGATCTTGACCCACCAATTTGAGCAACGCCCCAGAACGGCTCCAGATTCGTCCAGTAGGCGGGCAGAAGCAATGATCGTACGAGGAACTTGGCTCAGCTTGGTACGGACGGGCTGACCAGAAAGCAGACCAGAGTACAGCTCGGTACTCGAGTTTGCTTGCAATGCAATGTCCTCCGCGAATTGATCTATCCAGTCGGAATCGAGGTCGAACAGCCTTACATCCAGGCGAGCTTTCTTCTCTGTCAGGGTACTGTTGGTCCCCCAAATTTGCAAAATAGTCTCGATTCTGAATTCTGCCGCAGACAGTTCATTGGAAAATGTCTTGATTTCCTTGCGCGTCATGCCCACCGTAAAAGGGCGCAATTCACGCGCAATGGCGAAGTAGGCGGGCTTGGGTCGTAAGAAGTAATCGATAATTGCCCACGATGTCGTTGGCCAGCAGTCATTGATCTGACAAGGTCAGCAGAGTATCAGAAGACAGCGCTCAGAACGCCTTGAGATCACTCACCTGCCAAACCAAAGCACCAGCGGTGTACTCCCTCCCTTTTCCACGCCAGTTACGCCTCCACAGGCGGTATGCCGATGCGAGGGCCTCCGCCTGCATGATTTGTGTATAGTACACGTAGCTGTGTGGGAACACCTCAGCTCGTGCGAAGGGAAGTACTATGGGGAACACACCTTTCCATATCAAACGCATGTTTGAAATTCTCAACAAGGTAGAGCTATCGGTGGCCTGGTGAGCAGAAGATAAACCTCAGTCATATTAACGAGATTACCTCAAGTCGCCGTTCGAACCCAAGGGCCTTGTTATGGTTATTATTCACGCTATCAAGATCCTGTCAGACTCAAGACGATAATCCTTGTTTCCAGCATACCGAGATTGAGGATATCGTTCTGTCTGGTCTCCACCGAGCCAATGGTCAACGGTACGGACGTTCGGATAGCCCTCCCTACCTGAAAATGAGAAGCTGTCCATTGAGCCCAGTCAGTAAAGTACTCACATTCCAAATTCCGACACAAATCGCCCAGCGAGTGTGTCCCAATCGTGCCAGGACTTCTGGGAACCATGCCAAACATTCCCTGATCAAAGTATCAGGTGGGCCGCCGCACGTATCCGATACCACTCACATTGGTGTAAATCGCCGAGAGTCTTATCTGTGGTAACCACCCCAGGTGCGCTGTAGGGTGAGCTTCTGTGATAGTGGATATCACAGAATTTGCTAACAATGGAAGGCAAGGTGCGTTCGTAGATAAAGCGCGCCGGGAATTTCGTCTTCCGAAAGTCGGAGGTTTCATCTGAATAATCAACAATGTTGATAGATTCCGCAAGCTGGTAATCTTCGTTGTTGCCAGCTGTAATGATACTGCGGTCAATACAGCTGGCCGATGCAACATGTCAATGAATGGAGACCAACCAAAAATAACAACCGACGGGTGATGGCGAAGTCTTTTGACATTCTGCTCTGCCTCAATTTCGACAAGCTTCAAAAAGGAGTCATAGGCCGGGTACTAGGACAGGCCTATGTCAATCTCCAGGCGAGATAGTAATCAGAATGAGCGTACTTGACCACATGCAAACATGAAGTCTTGCCAGACGAGGACTATTGTAAGCCAGTGAGGCAATGATCACATTCACATCACGATAAAACTTACTGCCGAGTTCTATTAAGCACCGAGTGCATCAACCGTCCTCGATAATAAGCACTATGCAAGAACCCACCATCACAGATGTCATAAAAAGTGTCTGCCTCGTAAATGCCGCCTCCCCAAACTCGGATCATATTCTGATTTCCATCGACCAAGAGTTGCAACCAGGCACGGTACCTCTCCGCTGTAATCCTGTACGTCGATGGAGATCAACCACACAACCGACTCAAGAAAAAAACTAACGCCGTAAGAAATGAATCTGCAGGTATCCAGTTGGATCCCCCACAAAAGATCCTGACATTGTTGACTTCGAACAGGAAGGTTTTCCCTGGTTGATCGATAAGAGGCTCTTCAACCACGCAGATGCGACGGAAAGCGACTCGTTCCGTTTTCAAGTCAAGGATCTGGCCAGCCTACGGTGTGCGTACGGGTCAATAAATTCAACTGCTTGAGTCATTGATACTCACAGTATCATAAATAGCGACTGTGATGTTATGGAGCGGTTGTATCCCGTAATGGACAGGGTACCAGAGTTGAAGCTCTCCGGTAGGAAATTTGAGCTCTGTACGAGCGTTCCCAGATTCTATCTTGATGTTCGTCGTATGAACTACATCACCTTGCGGATTCTTCAGTGTGATAGACGCAAAACTGGAAATATTGTCCGAAAGCAGCAGTTTAACAGAGATCTTCACGTCTAGCACTTCCGAAACCACACTCCTGATGTCGACATCTGTGAGGTAAACATCATAGGCGTGGAGTTTGATGGGTTTCCAAGGACCAACGGTCATCAACACTGGGCCCCAATCCCAACCATAGCTAGCAACTCCGTCAGAATCTCTTCAAAAAGGTGAACCAGAAAGAATGACTTATATTGCGCCTTGCGCACGTGCAGACGGCTAGAATCACCATTCCAGAGGTGAAACTTGCCATTAACCTTCTCTATTGCTCTTCCCTAGTGTTTTGAAAAAGTGGTGGTCGAGGGGGATGAAAAATCTGTTACCTTCTTGAATGCACTGGTAAAGGTAATAAGCAGATCGTTTGTGTCAGCTTTCAGTAGATGTTTCACGGGCACCCTGTATGTGATGAACTGATTCTCGGTGCTAAGCGATGCTTGATACTACAGCTCGAGACAGTTGAATATGTCGACGTACTCGAGGATATGTTGACCGTTCTAGAATTCCATCGGTATCAGAGGTGCTTTCGAAACCGGGTTCAAATACTTGCCAGTGCGACGCTGGCAAATGTATCAAGGCCCTCGAAAATAAGGTCCACGTTTGTCGCAGTGAGATCTCTATCAGTGACGAGAAATGTATTCTTGAATGCCCAGTCGCTTTCGCCAATCCCTGTATCGTATTGAGATCAGTGGTGAGTGACGCATGGGTAGATAAATTCAGTTGTAGATGGCAGTAATTACACTGTACGTCCCACTCATTCAAGCCAAGGAACTGGAATTCAATCAGCGCTATCCTGCACAACGCCTGACAGAATCTCACTGGATCCGGCATTCTCTTGGATTTCAAAAGTTCCACATGAACCGTTGTAGGGAATTCTGAGACCGGCAACCATTCACTATTGTTTGTTCCTTGACCTCCGCCAACCTGACTAAACTCCCACCCAGATGCGATTATTCTAATGTTGCTCATGGTTAGAAGAAAGAAAAGGTATCATTTTAGGCACTATGGATTTCACTATAAATCACCACAGGCACAATCTGTAAACGGACTTGGTTAGATCCGTATTACATAATGACATAGATAAAGCTTATCATGACATGTCTCTCTACTTGAGTCACTGACTCTGTACAGTGCTGAGGTGAGATCTGTCTATTCATACTTGTTACTTTGAACTCATACTCTGTAGTCTACCTCTACAGGTACAAATATTAGTCCCTGACTGTTTGTATATCCATGCCTACAGTGACTCCAAAAACCCTTTTCATACTAACTCTCATTGCAGTGCATGAAGTGCACTGCCAGCCACTGTGGGAATTTCATTTCACTTTGGTGGAGTACTCTCTCTTGGCTACCAAATTGCCCCCTAGGTCATGTGGTTTGGTTCACATGTCACAGAAATATAGTTATTTTAAAGCAGCAATACTGTCAAGTCTGGGTTCTCTGGATTAAGTCCAAAGTTTCTGAATGAGGGCAGGGTTGGAGATGACACAAGGGTGCACAGAGGGGCCAGAGGTGTGGCAGACATTCAGGGGTATAGTGGAGGGGTGAGGCTTCAACACAGGACTTATATGTCACATCCTTGCCAAGTTCCTAGCCTCATTTATGAGTAAAGAGTAGAGGGCAGAGATAGAGATAAGGTTGAGTGTTAGACTTGAGATGGAGTGACTTATTTGATATTTGAACTGAAGTACTAACAATGGAGATACAGGACTTATATACAGAGGATAAAACAGATGAGTAAGTCAGACTGGACAAGCAAGCTCTGATGATAGGTGCTGCATACCAGAGACAAGCTACATCAATGTCATATCAGACTAGACAGAGAATGCTCAATCATGCACAGGGCAGATGGACTGAGGTGCAACTACAGGATCTGGGAACTATATACTGTTGAGTATAAAAGTGTTATGAGTTGACAACCCCTCTTTGTATGCCCCCACTCTTTTTCTTCTGTTGCCATTTATGCCTTCCATGATTCCCCTTACCTCTTGTACTTGTTACAGCATACAATGAGGAGGACCTCTATCATCCGATCCTATGCTGATGACTTGATATTGTATACTAGCACCAGTGGCTTCCTGCTTCCAGATATATCTTCAGACCACTGGTGACATCCTTCCCTATTCAGTAATTACCCTTCTTGACAACTTGGTCTGTG
>JBBPUK010000178.1:5600-41613 GCA_038094635.1 Tylopilus cervinicoccineus
TATGTGGATCAGGCATGGCATCAAGCCCTAAGATCTTCATATCCACACTGTCTGTGCCCAGATCCCTATCTTGTGCCAAACTCTGGTGGGATCCATTGCAGCGATTTGTGATCTTTTGCAGTTATGCCCTTGTGGCCATAACACTAGCACTGGAGTCCCCAGTCTAGTTCTCCTGGTGTTTTTTCCTAAGCACCTCTATCAGTTCCTTTCTAAGTCTTTCAAACAAGTTCTTTTGAGCATTTTAGGCATACCATATTGGTCATCATTCTAGAGTTGTTCCAATACAGAGCACTTTGTTATCTGTGCTTAGTCTAGGTGGTTTTTGAACTCTTCAATATCTAGCTCTCTTGGTGTCATCACATGATCTAGTCATGTGGACTGTGAAATAGAAATAAAGTAAAGGTATGACTAGGCACAAAAAAAGAAAAGGATAAAAAATATATCATATTTGAGGTATATAGACTTATGGGGCTATAACACTTGGTCCTCATGTCTATGTGATCCATAGGCCAGATTCCAACCTCTCTAATCAAGATTATAAATATCACCAAGATCTATTGTGCCCAATTATTAACTGATGGTCTAAACCACTATTGTACATTGCAACCACAATAGTATCATCTAAAAAGTTATCTTTAAAGTCAAAAGAGTTGGACTCATAGTCACTGAGATCATTATAGCTATAACAAAAAGGGATGGATGTTTGATCCTACTTAGAATGCAGATCAAAAGGTATAGAGCTATGATGTTATGTTCCATCTGACCCATCTTCACTACCTTCAGTACTTCCATTATTATCTCTGGTCATCTCTGGACCTATCTCTGTTTTCTCCTTCCTTTCAGTACATCTTAGCTTTATTCTGACTTCTACTTGATTCCTCTATTACTTGCTCCATTCCTCCTATCCTATGTCTATATAACTTCTGATTATTCTACTGTTACATGTATTGACTTGACATTGACTTGACTTACATTTGACATATAACATTTGACTTGACTTGACTTTGACACTTGACATTAGCACAGCTTGTCTTCAGTGTGCAGCACCTGTCACTGGAGCTTGCTCATCTAGTTCAACTTACTCATCTATTTTATCCTCTATATATAAACTCTATATCTCCATCATTAGTACTTTAGTTCAAATATCAAATAAGTCACTCCATTTTGAGTCTAATGCTCAACCTTGTCTCTATCTCTGCCCTCTGCTCTTTACTCATAAATGAGGCTAGGAACTTGATAAGAATACAACACATAAGTCCTATATCAAAGTCTCACCCCTCCACTATACCTCTAAACATCTACTGCATCTCTAGTCCTTCCATGTGCTCTTGCATTACTTCCAACCCCCACCTTCATTCAGAAACTTTGGACTTGATCTGGAGAACCCAGACTTGACATATGGGAACTCCTACTATGGAGTTATGTGCTTGAAGTTGGAGTAGGTAAAAGCTCTATTTATAAGATAGAGTTGGGAAAATAATATATGAAGAAGCTATAAAATCCATCTTTAACTTCAGGGCATTGGCAGTGACTAGCAAAGATGCTGAGAGAAGTGTGACATAAGGATATGGAAGAAAATATGATAGGGAGACCACTTGGTTTGAGTCTAGAAATTTGACAGAAATACTTGAGGGATGAATAAATCAGCAAGTGGGAGCTTAAATCTACTATTAGAGTACTATCTCACTAAGAGATGAATTCTGAGGGAGAACTCTGGAACTCTAGAGTTAAGGTTCTAGAGGTCAATCAGCTTCATCTTATATTATATGCCATTACTAATGTTTGGATTTCATATTTCAAAGATTGAATAAATGGAGGTGGAGAAGTTCAGAATTGACTCAAGTTGAGATTCAAGCTAGTATATATGACAGAGTACTATAGACTTGATATATGGTGGAGGAACATAGCATTAGTAATGGAACTGTATAGATGACTAAAATATACATAAGAAGGAAAAAGAGGGAACCAGTATCAGAGAACAGAGATAGAAAGGGGTATAATCAGAGCTATGCAAACATAGGATTGGAGATTACTAAAAAGCAGAAACTAGAATATAAGGAGAACAAGGAAATATTATAACTGAAATGTACAGATGTCCAATATCAGAGAGCAAAGTTCAGAGGGGCAGAGAATATAAAGGAGTCCAGAGATGGGTTAGAGTTGAGGTTGAATATTATGCATGTGACATTATGCTCACAAAGATTATATTATGGCCCCATACATCTACACATTCAAGTATGATATACTTTTATTTCCTTCTTCACTTGTGCCTAGTTGTCTCTTTTATTTTTATTTTTATTTCACAGTCCAAATGATCTAGATCATGTGATGACACTGAGAGAGCTAGGTATTGAAGAGTATAAAGACCACCTGGACTGAGCACAGATATGTAACAAAGTATCCTACAGTACATGTATTCACATACAGCAGAAAGACAGCCACCCACTTTAGAAAGGTGCCTGATAATATAGAGAAATAAAGGCAATTCAGCTCAATATATAACTACAAACATGGATATGTGAGATGTAAAAACATTTCATGGAAAAACTGGAATAAATGGTTTCCCACGATACCAACAATCTTGGACTAATTAGGATAAGAGAGTGATCAAGAGACACGGGACAGTCCTTCGCCAATAATCGACTTAAAGCTTTCATTCCGAGTCACATTTCATAAATATGGACATTGAACAGTAAGTGGATTGTGTAGTTAGGTGCATGCTACTGTGCAGGGTTGCTGATCTAGATAATGCTGCCAGGTTTCGCCGCGCAGGTTATCAGGCAATAGATCACATATGTGACTACTACTATTCCCTCCGCAACATGCCTGTAGCGCCACAGGTAGAGCCCGGATATCTCAGGAGAGTCCTCCCTTGTGCGTTGTGTCGACACCGATGTCCATTTGTGGCTCAACTCCTCATACAGCAACAGCACCTCAGACGGGCGAAACCTTTGAGAAGATCACACAAGACTATCACAAACTCATCATTCCTGGTACGCATATACATTATTGCTGTTTCTCACTACCCAAACTCAACTGCTGAGATAACTCATGCGGGAAAATCAAATAAGGTCTGATGCACTGGCAACACCCACGCTTCTTTGCCTACTTTCCCACCGCAAGTACATTCGAGGCTATCCTAGGGGACCTTTATGCAAATAGTATCGGACCCAACCCAGGGTTCAACGTGAGCCCTTTTCCATCTCATCTTGCCCTTCGGGCTAGCTCTTGCTCACACTTCTAACCTACCCTCTTCATATGATATTGGTGTCGCATTGACAATGATCGGAAGTGGTCTGCCAGCCCAGCGTGCACGGAGCTCGAGGCAGTGGTGATGGATTGGACTGCTAAGATGCTTGGTCTTGATGCTGCATTTTACAACACTTCTGGTACTGGTGGGGGCGTCATCCAGGTAGGGATTGATGGTCTATCTCTTTTTTTCCCTTCAATCTCAACTGCTGGCGTGTGTGCAAATAGACGGCCGCATCTGATTCGGCACTTGTTGCCATCGTAGCTGCACGATCGCGGTTTGTGCGCCAGTACCCCAATGTACCCACTAACAAACTGGTGCTGTATACAACAACGCAAACACACTCGCTGGGAAAAAAAGCAGGACTGATATTAGGTGTGATCGTACGTGCGCTCGAGGTCACTGCAGAAGATAGCTACGCCCTTCGTGGCACAACACTCAAGCATGCGCTGGAAGAAGACACTAAGGCCGGCATGTATCCATTCATTCTCAGTATGTGCCATCTCTTGGGATCTGGTCTGTCTTGGAGATAGTTTGTCCCTGATGAGAATATTATTGTAGTTGCGACGGTTGGCACTACCTCCTCAGGCGCAATTGATCATCTCGAAGAACTTGGTAATATCAGTAAGTTATCTCCATATCGAGAGAAATGACTGACCTTGAGAGGTCCTGGACACGGATTAGTCGCTGCAGTGCCTTCTATGTGGCTCCATGTAGATGCTGCATGGGCTGGAGTGTCCATGGCGTGCCCAGAATACAGGGATCTCTGCTTTCTTGAGGATATTAACAAGTATGCTGACTCTATCTGCACAAACTTTCATAAGGCATGTCTTTTTCCTCCTCCTTTGCGCTGCCTCACCAATAGATTTCAACCACCCTATTTGCAGTGGGGGCTTGTTAACTTTGACTGTTCTACGCTATGGGTGCGGGAACGTAAAAGCTTAACGGACGCATTGGATGTAACACCAGAATTTCTGAGATCAAAACATGGTGATGCAGGTATGTTCGCCTGTGCAAAGTCTTGATTCCCCATATCTCAACTAGTCGTCTTTGTCAGGTACCGTAATTGACTACCGCAACTGGCACCTCGGCCTCGGAAGGCGTTTCCGCGCTCTCAAGTTATGGTTCGTCCTAAGGTCTTATGGGGTGCAAGGTTTCCAACAGTATATCCGCCAGGCGAGTCTCTCATCTTTTCTTCATTTGGCCATCTCACCAGCTCACTCGTACATGATCCAATTCTACTGCTATCTCCCATCCCGCTTATTGCCACATATGTGCGACGCAGACGGTCCAACGTTGTGACACCTTTGTTTCACTCATCAAGCAATCCGTTCACTTTCGGCTTGTTATACCGCCATGTCTCTCCCTGAGTGTTTTCCGAATAGATCCCTCAGAGCAGTCCCTCGATTTAGAACAGCTTAACACACTTAATCGGGCTTTCTACGCACGCTTATCTGCGCGGAACGACGTCGCATTTACGCAGACGAATTTGAATGGGATAATTTGTATTCGTTGTGCTGTCGGAGCGGCGCGTACTGAGGACGCGGATGTTGCCCGGGCATTCGAGGTGTTGTGTGAAGAGGCAAACGAGACGCTCGTGGGTTGGGATCAGGTCAGGGAGAAAAAAGTGTAGAATGGGAAAAGATAATAATATGATCAAGACGAATGATGACACAATTAAAATCCGTCATCCCAAAACACAATACGAACGTAAATAACAGCATAAGAAGGCTCTTACTAGTTTGACATAGTCTTCTTTCTGACAAACCTACACATGGGCTTGTCGTTGGATAGAATGGCGAACCACATCAAGGCTCACCCTGCCAGAGGGTATTACTTTTCCAACTGTGATCTATTCGCCTCTCGTTTGGCTCGTCGTTCTTCAAATAGCGTTGCAAGTTCATCCACGGAAATCACCTTGAATGGCCAGGTCAGCCAGTTTCCACCAGACCGCATGCTCGGAACCTCCATATCATCTAATAACTCGTCCATTGCTTGTGGCCACCTTGATGCGCGTGAGGGGTCAGTGACCAGGAAAATCCATTGAGTACAACGCACGCAAACAACGCAAGGCCACTGCTGTAGCTCTCATTCGCCCACAATAGCATATCAGGGTACCGCTTCCTCAACCAGGCCGCCTTCCGTTCTGTTTCCGTCAGCGCTTCTTCGACTGTGGCGGGCAATCGCATCTTGTCTCCAAGAAAGTAGGATGATATCCAGTGTGCAATCACCTCGAATCCATACCCATTATTCGAAGTGAACTGTCCCATCGTCAGATCCCATGGCGACGTATGCATGAGAAAGTGCACCCAGATGCTTGTGGACAAGGACAGGTGCTCACCACTGCACCATTGATGGCAAAGTCTCGTTTGTGTATGTTCTTCGCAGGGACAATTCCATGATAAATAGATGATGCCCAAAGAGCATTCTGGGGATGGGCCGCTGGCGGTGAAGCAAGCGTCATGTAATGTTTCCATTCGTCAACGCCTTGGAGAGGATGGTGTTTTCCTATACCAAGCTTCTCGATCGTCTTCTCTGACATGATCATGACCATTAACTGACGGGATGAACACAACAATAGCTCACCAGTGAAGATGCCTGTCCAGGACGAAGAGAACCCAGTGGCGAGGATCACGGCATCCGCACGAAGCGTTCGCCCGTCCCGTAACACGATGGACTCTCCGTCCGAAGCATAATTTATGGCCCTGTTGGGAGCAACAACAGGAATCTTGCCTAGACCGACTAGGGCATGAAAACCATCCTTCCTCCTGATACCCTCGTCGTTTGTACGATTGCCCCAGAATAATGAGTGTGTTTTCCGTAGCGGAGAATCCTGGGGAATCTTGAGGACGTTAAACTTCACGTCATTCGTGTCATACCGAACAAAATGAACAGTGACCAAGCACATACAGCAGTCCGAGTTAAAAAACCCCAGAAACCATGCGTGATCATGCTGCCAAGCATGGTAGTATGTAGAAAACGTCTGATCCATGTGCACACGTTAGGAATCATCAGTTGTTGCGCCACAGTAGAACTCACTCCAGACCTGTTCGTAGCTCGAGATGTGGTGAGAATGCTGAAATAAGCCTTGAAGGTTATGTTAGTGAACAAGACGTAAATCAAGGACACCTAAGATATACCTGCTCCTCCTGATCCAATCAGGCAGCTGAAACGGGGATGCTAGTATAGCATCTGTCTTTTCGAAAACAATTGTCACCCTGATGTCATGACGAGCCAAATGAGAGGAAATGCTGAAGCAATAACTTATTAGATCTAAGACAGTGAGGAACCAGCAAGTGTGCTCACTCCTGTGCGGATTTCCCTCCCCCGATGACCACGACTGAGTAGTCTGGGTTCACTTGAGCCTCACTGAGAATTTGACCGAGGCATGATGCGACCTCCGATGTATGTACAACTAGCCCACGGAAGCCAGCTTGCTCGGCAGACTTTGCAGACAACGGCTTGGGAACATATGCTTGACTAAATCCCTGCGAAGATGGTCAGGAAAAGGCAGCAAAGCGAGGTGTGGGAGTACAGACCCCAGTACACAAAACGATGCGAGTATAGCTTAAAACTTCCCTGTTACCTGTCTTGAGATCAAGGATTTCGACATCCCAACCGAAATCGTCTCTTCGGCGTCGAATGTCCAGGACCTCTGCCTCGAATCGGATTTTTCCTTCTAGAAACACATCGGCAAAATTTTCCATATACGAGGTGATGTCCTCGCCGCAATGGCGATTCCCCGTCTTTTCACGAAACATAGGAGGTGGCATTCTCAAGGGAGAGAACCTGAATTCCCCATGTACACTGCAGTATAAAACATATTGGACACGACGGAAAACGGCTGTAGAGCGCCAGTGGAACTCACCTATTGATAGAGACGCCAGGATAGACACGCTCCTTAGCCCACACGCCTCCAGGAGACTTGTCGCGCGTTAGGAGTTGCACGTTCTGAAATCCATCGCACAGGAGGGTGTACCCGGTAATCAACCCGGCTGGGCCAGCACCGATTACACCGACACTCCGTTGACGGATGGAGCTTATGGTTAACTCGGCCATATCTAGTGAGTAACAAAGCGAATGGGGTTCTGTATCCACAAACTTTATATGCAGATCCAGGCATTGGCTCGTGTCAAGACCTTTTAGGACACCTGCGACTGAGACTCCAATGCCAGTCATGCCGTGGCAGGCGAAGAAAAAAAGACGTGGCAGTATACCAACGATTACCGAGATATGAGTGTTGACTGAGAATTCTTATTCTTTCCCCTGCTGGCAGCTTACTTCACTCTAAGTAACTGTATGTTTCACTCACCGCGTCTGTATGGACTTACTGCTGGCACTCCTACGTCACGTTGCACCTTCCATCACTTGGTTTCACGTAAAGTATGCGAGTCATTCAGATAAAGCATAATGGTAGTTTCACATTCAGTTTGTTTTGCGATCTCAATTGAGGACGGGAGTACCGGGTGAGACTAGTCCCGAGCCTCGCCTTAGGTCTGTATCTCATTCACTTCTCGCCTTCTCCGTCGTTCCTCCGCAAGCATGGCAAGTTCATCCACAGAAATCACCTTGAACGGCCACGTCAGCCAGTTTCCACCGGATCGCATGCCCGGGAGCCCCATGTCATGTAATAGCTCATCCATCGCCTGAGGCCACCTTAGTGTGCAAGTTCAGTCAAGGTAGAGAGAGAAAAATGAAAGTGATGTGGATACATACGACCAGAATTCTATCTTGCTGCTGTAGCTCTCGTTAGCCCATGGCAGCATATCCGGGAATCGCTTTCTCATCCAGGCAGCCTTCCGATCCGTCTCAGCTAGCGCCTCCTCGACAGTAGAAGGTAAGCACATCTGATCACCAAGAAAGTACGATGATATCCAGTGCGCAATTACCTCATACGTGTACCCATTGTTCGCAGTGACCTGTCCATTGCGAGGTGTAAAAAGTATTAAGAAATGTCGCAGACGCTTTTATGCCACCCACCATGGCGCCGTTGATGGCAAAGTCTCGTTTGATGATGTTCTTTGCTGGAACGACACCGCGATACACTGATGACGCCCACTCATTTCTCTGCGGATGGGATACTGGAGGGGAAGCAAGCGTCTTATAATGTCCCCATTCGTCAACACCCTGTAAAGGTTGATGTAATCCTATACCAAGCTCTTCGATCGTCTCCTCTGAAGTAATAATGAGCATTGCCTACAGGGATATCAATAACTGACCAGAGAATATGCCTGACCAGGACGAAGAATATCCGGTAGCGAGGATCACAGCGTCTGCTTTCAAAGTTTGCCCGTCTCGCAGAACAATTTTCTCCCCGTCCGAAGTATAACCCTCTGCCCTGTTTGGAGCGACTAGTTGAACTTTTTCCTGATTGACGAGAGCATGGAAACCATCCTTCCCCCCAGTTCCCTCATCGTTGATACGAATGCCCCAGAACAGAGAGCGTGTGTTCCGCAATGGTGAACCTTTGGGGATCCCGAGGGCACTGAGCTGCACATATTTGATATCATACAGATGAAAATAACGATATACTGCTCACAGAACACCATGCTAAGAGGTCCCAGAAGGCGTGTGTAATCATGCTGCCGAGCGTGGTAGTGTGTAAGAAGCGTCTGGTCAATGGTCAGTAGTGAACCATATACACTGCGTCATACTCACTCCAAACAGGTTCGTAGCTCGATATGTGGTGTGAGGAGCCCAAGACATCTCAAAGTCATACTAAGAACGAAGTGTCACGAACGGATATCCGCAACACACCTGCTCTTCCTGATCCACTCAGGGAGCCAAGTAGGGCGTGCTAACAGAGCAGCCACCTTTTCGAAAACAACCATCACGCAGATTCCTTGACGCGCCAGATAAGAAGCAATGCTTGTAACTATTCGTCAGATTTACAATGGCACGGGATTGTATCACTCACTCCTGCGCAGATTTGCCTCCCCCAACTACGACAACTGTGTAGCCAGGATTCACTTGAGCATCATTCAATATTCGAGGCAGGCATGATGCGAACTCGGATGAGTGTGCAACTAGCCCATGGAAGCCAGCTCGTCCTGCTGACCCGGGCGACAAAATCTCAGGAATGTAAGCTTTACTGCATCCCTGTGAACAAGATTGATGAAATAGTACAGTAAAAAGTCCAGAAGTACGGACCCCTGTACACAGAACAATGCGAGAATAACCCAACACTTCCTTGTTACCTGTCTTGAGATCGTGCACTTCGACCTCCCAACCGGAACCATCCTTTCGGCGTCGAATGTCAAGAACCTCTGTCTCAAATCGGATTTTTCCAGAAAGAAACGTGTGGGCAAATCTTCCCATATAGAACGACATATCCTCGCCGCAATTGCGATTCCCTTTCTTGTTGCCAAGCATGGGAGGTTGGATCTTTAAGGGAGAGAACCTGAATTCTCCACGCACACTACAACACCACAAATGTGTCTGTCACCCAGGAAAAAATGGTTACTCGGACTCACTTATTTATCGCAACACCGGGATAAACCCGTTCTTTAGCCCACACACCTCCAGGGGACTTGTCACGCGTCAAGAGCTGGACGTTCTGAAATCCGTCGTGCAGGAGAGTATAACCGGTGATTAATCCAGCTGCGCCAGCACCTATAATACCAACACTCTGTTGGCGTATGGGTTCGATTGCCCCTGGCTCAACCATTACTCGAAAAAGGGGAGGTGAGTGACAAAGGAAGTGGATTTCCAGACTTACACGTCAAACTATATAGAACTGAAGGAGGGCCATTCCGGGTGACACAGTCAGGAGGAGGTTTGGCGCACGCCGAAGCTGTCGGAGAAAAAATCTAGAGTTCGCAGGCCTGCACAGAATGTTCATTTGGCCAACGCAGCCGAGGAGCGCAAAGGGAACGGCAGGCCGAAACCACGAAATCAATAGCCACCACAGCCCTGCTTGTCGTCTTGGTGCCAGGTGTGCTTCCCAAAACCGTAGGATTATGAGGTGGCAAGATTTCCCAAGCGAGTCGACGAGTGCAATGTCGCTTCGTACCGCCGTTTTCTGCAGTCCCTTTACACGTCAGTTGATGCCCAGCGCTCAGCTCCCATCTGATATAGCCCACTCTGGCTGGTCGATGCTTCAGGCATTTGTTCGTATTTGGATACAATGGCGTTTTCGATGCTCATGTAAAGATATCCGAGCAGCCAGTACCAGTGACTTCCAAAGGAATATTGTGAAGGAAGGTGTCAAATTTGTCAGGGTCTTATTGTTTTGATATCTTTTCTGCACGACTACTTGAAACCATTCATTCAATGGCTCTCTTGCTCTCCTTGAGCGGATCGACTGGCCCACTTTCATTCAAGGCACCGTACATACCAACAAACACTAGGACTTGAGTTTCTGATCTCTCTTGTCTTGGTCAACATGTTATTGCTTTGTTCCAACCGCCGCAGCTCTAGGATCGAGAGGGTGTATGCTCGACAGATCAGCTCTATCCACCTCAGTACAGGGTTTGGTATTTGATGTGGTCTTTTTGCTAGCTCGTCAAGAAACTGCTAATTAGCTGGCGGTATCACGGAAGCCGTGTGGGCTGCTCTCTTGAACTCTCTGTGGAGGTGTGAAAACACACTGACTAGTGATCACAGCCATACAATTCAAGAGCGTCGCCTAAGCCCCCCTCCAGTGTCACTCAGAATCACGTTGGTCTCGCAATGGACTCCAGCGACAAGCACGAACGTTTTCCATTTATCTTGACATTTGACACTGATCACATGCCTGGATGGCGAATGGTCGTAAAGTGGCCCATCCTATCCAGACGTTAGATAGCGATCCGTGACTCCTTCCCCTTCTAGATTGTCGCCGAACAGCGATTTCTCTGCAACGTCACCAGTAGTTGGTTAAGTTGCTGGAAGACTGAAGGGATGGTGGGTGACAACCGGTTATGGGCCTCTCATCACGTCCAAGATTGCGCCAGGTTCGCTTGTTTCCAGCCTTGGCTTACAACACTCGCCCACTGACGGATGACCATGCAACCTGGGGAAATGCAGCTTTCAACCCTGGAATCATGCAGGATAAGAACGCCTGATACAGTTCGTCAAGGATTTGAGTGGTCTTGCGGATTTCATTGCTGAAGCAGACTTGACGGCGAGCCGTATGCGTGTCCCTGCAAATAGTATGTACGTACTCATCTGACTGCACCATGTGTGTAGGTACTCCTGATGTGGCCACCATGTGGTGCAGGTTCCCAACCATGCTATCATCAACTGTGGTGTTACAATAGGGCAGGGAACATGGGACCAAAAACAACACGACCCTCATATTTACTCCACAACAGCACGATGCACACAACATTTGGGGTATCCATGACAAAAATTTCGAGGCCCCACCAACAGGACAGTCCCATGGTCCGAATTCCCAGGTGATCGTCCAAGTGCTTCTATCTCACAGTTGCCTGGTCCCCTATAAGACATCCGCCTCTCGTTTGGCCCGTCGTTCTTCTTTCAGCGTCGCGATCTCATCCACGGAGATGACCTTAAACGGCCATGTGAACCAATTTCCGCCACATCGCATGGTCCGGAGCCCCATATCCTCCAACAGTTCGTCAACTGCTTGCGGCCACCTGGGTATGCAGTTGAGTCGAGATAGAGAGAGAAAGAACACATTAATGCGCACGACCAGAACGCGATTCCACTGCTGTAGCTCTCATTCACCCACAATAGCATATCAGGGTACCGCTTCCTCAACCAGGCCGCCTTCCGTTCTGTCTCCACCATCGCCTCTTCGGCTGTGGAGGGCAATCGCATCTTGTCTGCAAGGAAGTAGGACGATATCCAGTGCGCGATCACCTCAAATCCATATCCGTTGTTCGTAGTGAACTGTTTGAGAACCGATGAGAAGATGTCAAAGTCCTTGTCGGTTAATGATACTTACCAAGGCACCATTGATGGCGAAGTCCCGTCTAGTGATGTTCCTGGCGGGAACGAGGCCACGGTAGATTGACGATGCCCATTGGTCCCTCTGCGGATGGGCAGGTGGTGAGGAGGCAAGTGTCTTGTAATGTTCCCATTCGTCGAGGTCCTGTGAAGGAGGAAACCTTCCTATGCCGAGCTCTTCAATGGTCTTTTCTGAGGTCGGCGTGGGCATATTGGCAGTACGAGCACGATACACCAATAACTCACCAGTGAAGATGCCTGTCCATGACGAAGAGAATCCAGTGGCGAGAATGACAGCGTTTGTTTTGAGTGTCTGTCCATCATGCAATATGATGGACTCCCCATCGGATGCGTAACCATCTGCTCTGTTTGGGGCGACAAGGTTGATCTTTCCTTGGTTGACAAGGGTGTGGAAGCCATCTTTCCTCCCGGTTCCCTCGTCATTGGTACGAATACCCCAGAATAATGAATGGGCATTCCGTAAAGGTGAGTCCTTGGGTACCTTGAGCACATCCAGCTGCGTGTTTTTAATATTGTATTATCGAAATAAAACGATAAAGAACATACGGAGCTCCATGTCAAAAAGTTCCAAAATCCACGTGTAATCATGCTGCCGAGCGTGGTAGTATGTAAGAAGCGTCTGGTCGAGGGTGAGTAGGGATCGATATCCATGCATTATGACATAATTCACTCTAGAAGGGTCCGTAGCTCGATATGTGGCGAGAAAATTCCAAGACACCTTGAAGTCGTGGTGAGTACAGTGTGATCGAAAGAAACCCGGAGCATACCTGCTCTTCCTGATGAAGTCAGGAAGCTGGATTGGATATGCCAATATAGCATCCGCCTTCTCGAAAACGACTGTCACCTTGATGCCATGACGAGCCAGATGAGATGAGAGGCTGAGTAATGAATGCTAGAGCTACAACCGGCCGATATTGGCAATCGTACTCACTCCTGAGCAGATCTTCCGCCCCCAACTACAACAGCCGAGTAATCTGGATTTCCTTGAGCCTCGCTTAAAATTTGATCGACATGTAACGCGAACTCGGAAGAATGAATGACCGGCCCGCAGAAGCCAGCTTTCTCTGCAGACTTTGATGATAATGTCTCGGGAACGTAGGGTTGACTGCACCCCTATGGTCGGGAGGATTAGCAAAACAGCTGAGTGACCTTGGGGGGCACGAACCCCAGTGCATAGAACGATCCGAGCGTAACTCAACACCTCCTTGTTGCCCGTCTTGAGATCGAGGACTTCGACCTCCCAACCAGAGCTGTCCCTTGCTCGTCGAATATCCAAGATCTCTGTTTCGTACTTGATTTTTCCAGAGAGAAACATGTCAGAAAATTTTTCCATATACGCGGTCATGTCTTCGCCACAAAGACGATTCGTTTCCCCCTGAGGCACAGGTGGTGGCATTGGCAAGGGGGAGAACCTGAATTCGCCGTGCACGCTGATACACCAGGAACACATCAGCTACCACGAAGAGATGTTTCATTGGAACTCACTTATTTATCGAAACGCCGGGATAAACACGTCCCTTGGCCCACACGCCCCCAGGAGACTTGTCGCGCGTCAAGAGCTGCACGTTCTGAAAACCATCCTGCAGGAGGGTATACCCGGTGATCAATCCCGCTGCGCCAGCACCAATGATGCCAACGCTTTGTTGGCGAATGGATTCAGTGGACTGTGGCTCAACCATGACTCAAAGTGGGCGCGAAGAACCAAGCAAGTGGGGAATCTCCGGGACGTCGTCGACCCACTCATGATATATACATATGCAAAGTTAGGAAGCGCTGAGAAAACCATTATTACTGGATTAAATTGAAATTTTTGCGCCGTAATTGCTACCGCTCTGTCGGCGCCCTCAGGCAGTCGTCGTCGAGGTGTTAGAATTTTTGGAGGTCGTGGAAGCGAGATATAAACTATAGGATGGCCATTCCAGGATGAAGACAGGGTCCGTTCTTAGTGGAGATACAGCTCCACTAGAGATTCCTGCTAGGTGTTAGCTTGAGAATACTCACTACTTGGTGTCTCATTTCCGAGGTGAGGTTATGGCAAGATAAGGCAAGGCATGTGATAGCAAGCCGAACAGTCGATAGTCTCGACTTCCTCAGAAAAACAAATAGCTACTGTTCGTATATAAACTAAGTAGCTGAGAATAAACAAGTAGTATCTCCTATCCTCAGATCCTGCGTGCTCAAATCTTATATTTTATCGCATCGAATATCTGTTTCAACTCAGCGACTTACATAAGGTCGCTTACGTAGTCTACACACGCTCTATACTACCAGTAGGTTGTCTTCTCAAAGCTGCGCTAACCATTCAAGTACTAAACACTGATCGGAATTGGTAATTCGCTTTCGAGGGGAAAATGTTTTTTTGGCCGGGTGCCTGTAGGCTCTCATGCATGACAGCCAAGTAGTAGTGGGCCATCGCATGAAGGTTGCAGACCCTGGAACTCTCGGTTAAACCGCTGCCAAACAGTCAAGTCGCAACGCTGTGCCCTGATTTTACCCGAGGACTTGGTGTCTCCTCCGCACCAACGTTTTCACATACATATCAATGTTTTTGGTGGGTCTCACGGAACGGAACCGTCGGATGCACCCTGAGCAACTTCACTTCGAGATATAAAAAGAACACCCCCGAGGTTGCTAGGACGTGCTTCCTCCCCAGATTCACCTCAGGGCATGATGGCCGGTGTCGAACTGATGTGAGCCCCATTGAACCGTGACGCTGAGATGGACTCTCATTTCTGTCACTCTAGCTTTGGGCCGATGCTTATTGGCGTGTTCCTCAACACAATGCTCTATGGCGTAAGCATATGTGACTCATTTGTCCAACGTACAGCTGAAACAAGAGGTGTAGGCAATGGTCGTGCAGGTACAAATGACGTCTATCGACCGGGGAAGAGTGTGCTGAGCACATGTCACTCTTGACAGACTTATATATATTTCCAGACGTTCAAGAAGTATGAGATATCTACCATCGCACTCTCTCAGACTAAGGATATGATTGAATTTTAGAGATGCATGGTGGATCAAGATGTTTGTGAGTTATTTCACTCATATGTGCTCGACATAAATTCGAGTTTCGATTCAACTAGGTATCCTATCTGCTGTTCTGCGAGACGTTGAACACGGGTTTCGACATGGGCATGATGTACGAGCCCCTCATTGTTCGCTACTGTAATTTCACTCCCTCTTATACCTTGAAGTGTGTTGAAAGTGGCGTCATGCAGGCACTCCGCGGGCGGTTACGGTGGCCCCGATCAGTAAGAATCACCTTTTTTGGCGAATCGTGTTTGAGCTCACCCGAAAATTCTAGTGCTAACGGCCGGTAAGTAATCTCGAATGTCGTAGGCCAGGTTTCATTCACTGGGTGGACGAAGATCCCCTGTTGACAGTGAGCCCCACGAACTGATGTCGTAGCTTTGGCCTAATATACTCATCTACAGGTGATGATCTCCTCACCCGTCCAATTGTTCATCGCCTGGCGTGTGAGAGTCATGAGTAAGTCGAGCATAGTACCTGCCATCATAGCCTTTTTCGCCATCGCTTCGTTCGGTAAGTTAGAGCCCCCCTCTCAGAGTTGAATCTCAGCTCCGTTACAGTTGGTGGTGTCGCCGTCACGGTTTCGGTCTCTATCATCAATGAATACGCCCACTTTCACAAATTCGATGGTGCTGTCATCACATGGCTAGCATCCTCGGCCGTCGCAGATGTCATTATCACAACATCGCTCGTGTATAGCTTGGTGAGTTGTGTTGACATTATTATTGGTCTGACTCTCAGTTCCATCGTCTAGATGTGCCAGCGCACTGGCTTTGCTGCGACCGATGATCTCATAAATAGAGTTATCCGCAGTGAGTTCGTTCTTGTTGGGTGAAATAAAAGACATCGGATGACCCGTCCGGTAATATAGTGACTGTGCAAACTGGTTTGATCACGGCTGTGTCTGCCACGCTCGATGTAACATTATTCCTGGCGGTCAAGGTGAGTGGGCGTTCCTTTACCAGGCACCCTGTGCCTGAGAACTTCATAACTAGGGTACGACATTGTGAGTACTTGGAACCATAGGCGAGAATGCAGTTCCCAACATCCTTCTTCAGGAACTACATCTGGGACTTTGCACTATCGAAGTTGTACTCAAACTCGATTCTCTCTACACTGAACGCTCGTGGAGGATGGAAGGCCAGCTCAACACTCCGGGAGAACGTTCTCTTCTCAACAAAGACAACTGGAGACGCCATGATAAGTGGCCACAAACAGGTACTACTTCGACGACAAGTTACCCATATTCATCGCTCACCTGAATTGACGCAGACTGAAAGCCACACCATCGAGCTCCAGGCGCGGCGACCTACAAGCATATCGCCCATAAAGCCGGGATCACTTGACACGAGAGCGATTGACCTCGAGGGATATAACGTTTCTGTGACAAACGTCTCCGATGGATGTGAGCAGGAAGTATAGGATACCTTAACGCTCTCTACTTTGGCTTGAAGGGCCTACCCATAGTCGGTCATTTTACTGACTGCGGTGATTCATCACAAACAGCCTCACGCTAACACCCGGATTGTACCACACATTCTAATTACTAGACCCCAATGACTTCAAACCGATGTTAATTTTCAATTCTTATGGTACATATTTGCTCACGGTGATACAGGTTACCTCTTTGGCTCGTCCCTCATTCTCGTACCTGGCTGCTGTGTATTCGTACAAACATGGACGTGATATACAATCTGCATAGGTATGCCGCAGGCGGCTTTGGCATGTTTATTCTCAGGTACAGTAAAACTTACGCTCAGTACGTAGAGCCTTCACGTTCACGGGACTAGCCCGAGTTTTCCAGTGCTATGTACTGCTTCCTACTATACCCTTGCACACGGAATGATCTCAGTCTTGAAACTTGACTCTCGACTGCCTCGGATTATACGTTCCTTGGAAGGACCTCTCACAGCGACGGTCAAATCTTGAGCCTCGGCAGACTTTGCGCAGCAGCCACGCTATCCAATGGATCCGCCAATCAGAAAGCTGCGATGTTGCGGGTAGTATGTTATCACACCAATTTAGGATTTCCACGGAATGACGGAGTTTTGTTGGCACCACTCTCAGTTCCTTCTGAAGAGTGTCAGGCTTTCCAGAATGCCTTGGACCGGACGAGAGACTGTGGTTGCGCTGAATGTTCACCCTGACAGGCACTCGACAGATACGCTAGAGCTCAGACTCGACACCAGGGAAGGATACCCGGGCTGGGTGACATGAAATGGTGAAATTTGAATTCCTCTGCTCGCCTCTCTTCCAGCGATCAGACTACGCGAGACACCCTTGCAAACAGCCTGAGCGTCATGCTACTCTACCCCAGCGTTGTCCCAGTATGGATCATATAACAAATGGGATCGATCCCCGAACTGTCAAATATTGCCAGCTCATTCATTTTGCCCGTCGCACACCCTTCTACGCGTGCATGACGCCAGCCGATCTGGGATAGGTGAGCAACAGAGTATGCCAATACTCGTCCGACCCCCACGGATGAGCGAAACTTTTGCTGATCATGACCCACACTCGACCCCCTCTTTATGCAATGAGCTTGGCTCCTGGATACAATATCCATGGTGCAAAAATTAGGTTCCCATCGTGTTATATTCTATCCGCCTCACAACGAAACTAAATCTGAGATGATCTAGCCCACACCTTACCGTAATTTGGCAGATGTTTCGCCGCGTTCTCTTAGCTCCTCTGTCATCAAATGTCTGATCGGTGTCGCAAGTAAAGGTTAGTGTCGGCGTGTATGCAAGGGCCCACGACGAAGGTCAACTGTTCTTCGGGTCTTTTTTTTTTTCCTTTTGAGACCGCTTCGGCTGGTTTAGCGCCAGAATCCGATCTGTCAGGTGTCATTCTCGTCTCGTGTTTTGCATCGAGTGATCAATAGAAGAGATAGCAGGAAGACGGGGTAATTTTAGGCAGCCCTGCCCACTGAAAAAATTCTAACAGGCGATCCACTCAGCGGAGAGAGTGGCTCGTGGAGGGTACCACAACGTTTGCGATCTGGCATTTACATCCTCTACTTCCTAGAATGATCATTCTCGCCTTTTCCAGGTGACAAGATGGCTTGTTTCATGCGCAATATCGATAATCGACCGGGCAAATGCCGTCCTCTAGAGAACCGTGGGTAATATCATCACAGGGTGTTATTCTAGATACACACCTTACCCAGATGTTAATACTTGCTGTCCACAATGGACTAGAGATATTTTCTCCTCCAACATGATTCTTACCCTTGTTTCGGAGGTCCCGTCAGCTTAGGTGAAAGTCAGCCAGGCAGGTGTTGCTGAGGCACACAGCAAATTCCTCTTCACCCCCCCACAGTCATCACGGGATCCGAGCCCTGCATATACCTACAAGGCAGAATGAGACTTCGCACAGATCCGAGGGCATGAAGTTTGATGAGGGCCTGACCAAGATGATGAATCGAGTTTTCCTGCAGTGTCCTTGGTACGCGGTAATATAGAGAGAGGCTTCCTTGCTCGGGCTCCATGTCACAACGGTGTTCTGTTTCTGGTGGACCATGGCCGCGCGCGCGTTCCATATCGGTCGATTGGCGAATGGGGTATTGAAAATTTATTTGACTCACCGTAAAACGTTTGTCCTAGCAGGCTTCTTCTCAGGTACGGCACAACTCGTGAGATCGATTGCTTGTAGTACGGCCTGGATTCACTCCGATGTCCACGCGGGACTTCCGACCCCAACTTCCAGCCCTTAATCCTAGTACAGTATTGCGGCACAAGTTGATCACCCTGTGTGGCGTTCGCCGCCGCCGAGGTGAGTGTCTTCTTGCTTCTGGTGTCATCGGAGAGGTACATCATTTCATTCGCCAGAAATCGCCTCGACTTGTCACAACCGAGTCAGCTACGCAACTGCCTCATGATTTGAGAACGTTCCAAGGCCTGAGGGAGAGCCAAACACAGGCTGCAGCCTTCAAAATCGATCGGGATTAGAGAGAAGTTGTGCGGCGGACGGTCATAGTGGAAATGAAGAGTGTACCAATAGATTTCCTCGTATGAGAACAAGGCAACCCTCCTATTTGGTTACATTCGATGCTTTGATCAAACCACGCAATAGGGCGGAATGATACATACCCCTTAGATACGTGTCGCACAACCTAGTTTGGTGCTGGTGACTTTCTGGTGTTCCGTCCTCCAGCCAGCGTGTCGGTACGTCCCCGGTCTGCAAACGAAGTGGCACAAAATCATGAGATCAACGCACGGTATCAACGTCTCTGAAAAATTTCACCCTCCCATCCTGCCTGTGTTACCTCATTCCCATAAACCACGCTGCTTCAGTCGCAGAGATCGGAAAACAGTCGGACCACGGCAGCTGCGCCTCATGACGCCTAATGAAAACAACTCTTTTACTCAATATTAAAATAGGTCGCAGGATATCCGGCCTTACGACAGCACGTTGGACAGGCTTGTGATCGTTGTGAATGCATGGCCCGATCATCTCGTTCTGGGTGTTTCATGCTGTACTACGGAGGAATTTCCGCACATCATATCCTGCGTGAGGGCTGTCACCTGGTGATACAGTGGTACAGTGTCATGCAGTGTCAAAAACCTGCCCTTTGCGGTCGACGAAGCACCGACTCCTCGACATCTCGGCGCAAGAGTCGAGGAATATTACCCTACCCTGAGTTGATTGCTTCATCCATAGCTTAGTCTATATGGCCGTGATGCTGTGATTTCCTGTGCTGGATTCGTGGGCCTGGGGGGTAGAAATACTCAAGGTACTGATCTGTACAGTAATCGTCTGACAAGCCATTGGAACCGTGACCGTATTGACGTACCCCGGTGAGAGGTGCAGTGTCCACCAGCTGACTAAAATCCGTGACCAGAGAGTGCGGGCAACTTGAAGTGCCAACCAGTGACCGTAGGCGGGACCGAAAACGTAAACCTTTGAACTGCACTGGAATATTCGATGAATAGGCTCAAAGTGTAGATATGTCCGTGGCTTGGATGTCACGTGAGAACTGCTGCCTCGTGGTTTGTGAACGGCTCGGAGCAACTTGCACGCAGTCGCGAGCTCACTTACCGTCCTCGACGACATCCAGCCATGAAGCGAAACCAATCATCGAGGGCATCATCGCCGACGCCGACCACATTCTCCGGCATTTCCAACTACCGCACTGAATCATACCGCCCTGTCAAAGATCAGGGATCCACGCCCGCGATGCCCTCGTTCGATTCCAGGGTCATCGCGAGGACTCATTTCAACGAGCTACAGCAATATCTTGTAGCGTACCTCGCTAAATGTGCGCACAACTTTTACTGACGCTGTGACCACTCGAAGTTGACCGCTGAGCTTTGCAGCACCGGCCAACTCTCGCTCGACTGCGCGTCAGAAGCTCACGCGGCTTACGAAGCAACAGTTCCAAGAGTTGTCCACGGATGTATATGACGAGCTTATCCGTCGGAAGACGAACACACCAGAAAAAAGTGCGTGTACTTGGTGGATACTGCGATTTTTACAACGCCCATCCATTCACGATACCAGCACCTTGTCTCCCTCCCCGCGACGAGTTTCATCCAAAGAGGAACCAGGCCCGACAGAAACTTGCCACGCTTCCGACCGCTCGATTCGAAGATCTGTCATCGGATGTGTATTTCGAGCTATCGAGACGTTACCCAGAGTTCAAAGAGGAGGTCAGTCCAGGTTCCACTGTACATCGCCTCACTGAATTGTCTAAATCTACCATCTGGCAGAACGAAAGCGGAGCTGTCCCCGTCGGCTCTCCGGGATCAACTTATGACGACATGCCTTCACCAGAATTCCATGCCTCCCCCCGGTCGGATGCCATTACCCTCCCTCCAAGTTCTCGGATCGGACGTATCTCCGACGAGAGGGTGGTGGATAGTGGATACGGATCTCACACGCTCGGCCGTGAAGACGGATTCGTAAGAAACCGACCGAGTGACGACGAAATAGCACTCAGACGTAGTGAGGACCCTTACGGATCAGACACCAATCCTTATGGACTTGGTCCCCGCAAGAAGCCGTCCCAGGATATTGCACGCGGGCCCATGCCAGACTATGGTCGCCGGCCGAGCGCATCGACGAGCATCCATAGCGACTCCACGAGCACGACAAACGCGCAGAGCGCGACTGCGACGAGTGGTATGATCATCCCGAACAAGAGCACTATCGCGGAGGAGGACATCGAGGTGCCGTATGGGCGGGAAGAGGGGCAGGACGGTTCAATTGTGGCCGTTGGTGATCGTGGCAGGGACGGAGATGGGAACACTTATGGGGGGATGGATGAAGAACACGATCACGAGGGTCCCACCATAGGCGGCTTGAGCGCACTAAGCGCGCGACTCAGGGGTCAAGTCTCAGTAGACGCTCTGGACGACGACGAAGCGACTGGATCAAGAAGTGGCGAAGACTACTTTGACAAGGTCTCACTTGGACGAGCATCTGTCACATCTGATCGACCAGCTACTGTCGTGAGGAACTTGGGCGGACGAGCCAGCGTGGGGAGTGAGGAACACGAGCGGTTGAGACGAGAGTATGAATTCAAGATCGCTACGATGCAAGGCAGGATCGTGACGCTGGAACGAGATCTTGGAAACGCAGAACAACGAGAAAAGGAATTACGGGAAGGACAACAACGGATCAAACTATTGGAAGAAGAAATCGATGGTTTCCGCAAGGTGGGTCAGGACCGTAATTGAATAGCGTTCTATGTTGACTGTCTATTCAGCGTGCCGAAGAACATGGCGCTATAATGAGAGCACTGCAGAAGGAACTAGACGAACTTCGTGACCTGCGAGCTAGAGAAAAAGAGAGAGAAATGAAGCGGGCCCAAAATGACGAGGAGGAACTCCAGATACTCCGAGACCGCCTGGAACATCTCGAGGATGAGCGTGGCGGTGCTCTGTTGCGAGTTTGTCCTTTCCACTCAGCGCAATCCTTCTGCTGATACTTGAACAGGCAGATGGTGAAATGGTTGAACAACTTCGTTCGGATATGGAGGGTTTAATGACTGAATTGGCGGATCTAGGCCGCCGAAACGACGAGCTGATGACTGCGAAAGATGCGGACCTCGCACTAATTCGTGATCTGGATAATCAGCTCAAAGAGTACAAACGCAAGTATGAGCTGGCAAAAACCGAACTGAGAAGTGTCAAAGGTAGGCCCTCTTTCAGCATCTCATCTGTGCTGCTCTCAAGAGCCTCACTTTTCCTTCATAGCCACTTCGCAATTGTATACGCCAGCTCCCAAGGTGGACGATCAGATGCCCGTGGCTGCTGATGGTGGGCTGATCGACATACACGTCACTGCCTTTGTGTCAGGCATTGATAGCCTGTTGGCTGCAGGACGGACGAATGCTCCGACGCGCGTCCTCATGCCTATGAAAGCTGTCGTAAATTCAACCTCTGCTATCATCGAAGATGTTCAGGTGTACGAATTGAGACCTACGCGTGTCAACGTCGACATCGATAATCTCCGTTCTCTTCGTGAGCGTCTCGAAGCAACCCTTTCGAACCTCGTGGCCGCGACGAAAACGCATGCCGTGAGCTCTGGAATGTCGCCCGTCAGTCTCCTCGATGCTGCTGCGAGCCACGTCTCTGCGACTGTCACAGACATCTCCAGGGTCATTTCTATCCGGAAAGCCACAAAAGCCGAGCAGGAAGAATTCTCGGTTCCTGCATCAGTTTCGCAGCCCCCGGCATCCCTTCGCTCCATCGAAGAGCTCCGCTCGGGACACGAACGCAAGTCGTCTGCTGCGAATTTAAAGCGTGGCGAAGGGGAATCGGCACCTGCGAGGTTCATGGACCGAAGAGGCGCATCGTCTTCTGAGCTCTCGAGTTCCAGCACGAACTCGCCCCCGCCTATTTTCGACAAGTTGCCCATTCCCAGCAGTGGCGTCGTTAGCGATGACTCTTCCCCACCTGAAGATGCATGGTCCGAACTCAAAGTGCGTCTTGCATGCGAGATGGTTTCACGCGTTTTCTGACAGTCTTTCGACAGCCCTATCTCGAAGCCCAGACCGAATCTATCGTATACGCCATCCAGAGCGTGCTTTCTGGCGTGCGCACGCCGATACCGGCGCCAACTCTGAACGAGAACCTGACGCAGATCATCACGATCGTGTCTAGCATCGTCGCCGTCTGCAGCGGCAACCTACCGCCCGCTTCCGCGCAGCAAGGGACCGAGATCCTGGAGCAACTCTCGGAGCACGCCAAGAAGCTCCAGGACGTGCAAGTGCTGCCCGAGGTGACGAAGGAGTCGAGGCAAATCATGGCCAAGTCCAGCTTTGCGGTCGCGAATGCGATGAAGGGATTGATGAAGCTGGGGGAGCGATGAGCTCTATGATCCGTATTCCCCCTACCCCCTGTTCGTCTCTCGCATTTTTTTGTATAAAAACGCGCACGCAGCGCGTGCACGGACTATATCCTGGATGGTCAGTACACATGCTATGCTACACTCTCTAATTGTTACACTATCATCGCATGATGTCTCTTTTCTCCGCCGTTGACTGCTGGCTGCAACAGCAAGCGAGGACTGAGACACGTACAACTACAGCGTACGATTGAATATATGTAATAACGCATGAATATCCACTGTAGCCAATCTATGAGCTTTGCAAGGGAGCAAGAGAGCTGGCTGCACGGGTGAGTTGGGAACCGAGCTGCTCGTGTCAAGCAGGGATCAACGGGCGATGCGTGGCAGGCTCGCTGGGATGTGTTCATAGGACTGAGCGTAGGAGCGGTGGGGGCACTGGGAGGGGCGGAGACTCGAAGGGGAAACTCGCTGCAACGGGGACGGGGACGAGTGGCCGAAGAAAGAAACACACTCAGAGCTTCAAGTTCAGCAGACCATGGATGGCAAAAACCCTGGAACATTCCGTGCTGACAGCCGGCGACAGCTGTCCAGTCACTTGATCGAGATCCATCCCATCGACTCGAACTGCCGGTCCAGCTGTTCTGGTCCGTGCAGCAGAGAGACCAGTGGCTGGCTGGGTACGACCGTCAGTATCACGCATCAGACGATTGGTCGTACATCGCTCGTCGTGTTCGATGTGCAGGTTGAGCTGCGAGACGGGCCCACGCTGACAGCCGGACACGCTCGTCTCTGGCAGCGGCGATCAACGACGCCACACACGAAAGATCCCGTACAAGCACAGCCGACCACTGATCATGAGGTAGCTGGCATCGTGTTTACGGATGGTCTGCAGATGCTCGCGATGAGTATCTCTCTCCCGGAACGGTTCAATTCCATTGCACCGAGTATAAATGCACATGATGTAGGTTTGCAGTACCACCTGCATCTCTCCCCGGTCGTACAATCATGTTTGACTGGACAAGCGCGGGCGCCATAGCCTTCGGGGGCATCGTGGTTCTATACATCGGACAGCGAGCTCTCGGACGCCAAAATCCATACCCATTGCCTCCTGGTCCTCGTGGTTTACCTTGGGTTGGGAAGGTTATCGGTAATGCAGCTACTCCATGGTTAACATACACAGAGTGGGCAAGAATATACGGTCAGTTGACATGTGTACTCTATCTCCTCTGCTCAAGTCGTTGTACTTAAAGGCGACATTGTTCACTTTCGACTCTTTGGAAAGGATCACATCATCCTCAATTCAGAAAAAGCTGCAAAAGACCTTTTGGAGAACCGGTCCAAGAACTACTCGGACCGTCCACACCTCATTACGACCACACTGTATGGGTCCTCCGTTGCTTATCATGTGGCCAGTCTCAATATGTTCAAGGTCTGGACTTGATTTCGCTACTGTGTTTTTGCCATACGGCGATCGATGGCGGCTGCAAAGGAGACTTTTCCACCAGACGTTTAGGCCGGATGCGGTACACAGATTTCTGCCCGTCCAACACCGCAATGCATGTCATCTCCTCCGGCGGTTGTTCTACACCCCTGAACAACTCGATGATCATGTTTTCCTGTAAGTGTGCGAGCGAATGTGACGACACTAAATTTATATGCCCGTCGAGATACACGGCGGCAGTTATTTTGAATAGTACCTATGACTACGACCCAGCATCCCGCAAAGACGAATTCATCGACATTGTAGCAAACATGTTGAATACAATTGTGCCCGTTCTGCGTCCAGATATCGCCGTCATAATTGGCGCTTTCCCGTGGTGTAAGTTAATTTGCGTCAATCTCTGTCACACTATGATGCTTATGTCCCAAGTGCTCCATCTTCCATCGTGGTTTCCCGGCATGTCGTTCAAGAGGAAACTGATGATCGTACGCAAGTATACAGAGCAGTTACTCCAGCGGCCATTTGATCACTCTCTTCAGAAAGTGGTAACGGTCTTGTTCCGATTAGCTATCTTGTGCACATGTTGAACGATTGCACTCCTTAGTCAAGTGGTAACACTACACCATCAATGGTATACGATGCATTGAAAGATATGGAAAACAAGGGAATTTCACCTGGAGAATTATGGATGGTGGGACTCAAAGAAGCAGCCGGGGCTGCATTTTCGGGTATGCTTCTCTGGTGTCCCGCGAGAACATCAACTAATATATGTTCTTCAATTTTTAGCTGCATCAGAGACCGTACGTTTGAACTGGCTCATGGTGGTCGTCATCACTAATTGCGAAGCAGTCTCATTCGGTGCTCATGACGTTTTTTCTAATGATGACGGTGAACCAAGAAGTGCAGGAAAGGGCACAAAAACAAATCGATGCTGTAGTAGGCAAGAACAGATTGCCAACGATAGACGATCGACCTTTGTTGCCCCTCGTTGATGCTATTCTCCGGGAAACACTCAGATACACCCCTGTTGCCCCTCTGTGTGAGTGATTCTTGCCTTACTTGTCTCTTGTTACTAACCACTCTGGATCATGCAGCATTTCCTCGTGCAGCTACGGACAACGACGTGTATGATGGATTCTATATTCCCAAAGGTGAGCATTCACGCCATGTCTTTGAGCGAAATCGTTTATCGATTGCAGGTGCTGTCCTGATACCCAACGTGTGGTCAGTCTATTTCACATTCATTTGACCTTCAGGTCGATGATCCGTTACCGCAGGGCGATGTCACGGGACGAATCCAGATACCCCAACCCGCATGCGTTCATACCCGAGCGATTCCTGAATGACGATGGTTCGCTCAAACCTAATGATATCGAGCACATCCCATATGGATTTGGACGACGAATTTGTATTGGAAGACACTTCGCAGACACATCGGTGTGGTCTGTTATGGCCAAGGTATTGGCCGTGTTCAGAATATTGAGAGCCGTGGACGACAACGGGGTGGAGATCCCCGTGGAACCGAGGTTTGCCGGAGGAAACATGTTGTGAGTATCGTACGTTTGATCTCGTCTGTGGTCTCATTTTATTTGCGCAGACAACCGCTTCCGTTCGAGTACAGGATCATACCCAGGTTTCCAGAGATGGACGCTGATAAACTGGAGCAGCTGATCGCAGCTAGCGCCCCCTGAGACACACACATCTTTGGTGTTCTCTTTGGCTCAAAGTTGCACTCGGCCTGTTAAGATCTGTATGGGATCAACTGTTGTTTTAAGTCCACACGCGTTGGTCAATTGCAGGACGGTTATCATTGATGCGTGTTTGATGCAGTGCAGACGAAGTTTCAACTATCGTTCCATGCATATACACCCACCCGTCCGACATCGTTCGATTCGAGATGGTTGCAAAAGATGAGCAACCCATGAGGATTCGTCATCAACTAACTATCAGCCACGGGCTAATCAGGCTCCCAGTGTAAGACAGTCTCCGCAGTCTGAGCTCGTTCAGACAATGCGTATATACTAGACTCTCCGCACATTAAATGCAGGATTGCTGGACCAAGCATGTACAGCATAGTCCACACAGAGCGCATGTCTATGTAGTTACGATACATGAACGAAGCATGGATCGTATAATGTCAGAAAATCGACGAGAACGTGGTCAACAAGTGGACATAAATCTCCGTCAAGTTCAATTTTTTCCAGAGGTGGACAACTGTAGTCTCTCTAAACATATTTTTGCGACGATCTCGCCGTTCAATGGTATGCTGTTCCCCTGAAAACCGTCTGGATACTTGACAGGTGGCATTTCGGGGTGGGTGAACGTCCTGTCAGGTCCAAAGCGTGTGTGCCAGCACAGGAGTTTGAGCGTTGTCGTCAATATGAATGAACCGAGTAACGCAGGACGGGTGTACGCACTTGTCCTTCCAAACACCATAGTGGACCATGCCTAGTGCTCGTGACGTGTACTCGTAGTCGCGTGCGAACCCGCCGGGGTAGAAAAACTCGATCACCGTTGCTTGCGGGGTAGGTTTCATCCACACGAGGGCCGTTAGCCCATTACCATGCACGCCCATCATGATCTACTCCATTGAGACGGCCCACCAGTAGATGAACCCGGTGAATCAGATGTGCGTCGGTGATCGCCATACACTCACCGTCGTTCGCGCAGCTAACCTGAGTTGCTCTGTATGCGACAGCTTGTCCATGCTTACGACATTCACCTCGACTCCGTGTTGGTCGCGAATCTTGTACAACTCCTTGACCAGTTTTTCGTGGTCCTCTTGAATCAGTGTCCGTCTGCCCCATTCCTGACGCGAAATGTAGGTGATGACAGGTTTAGACGTCTTGTCTACGTCTTCGTCCAACCCACTGAATTTCCTTATGGCACCCCGGATGGTGCTCCACCAGTGTACACTTCCCGGTAGAGAGAACGCCTCGGACGCGATGCGATCCGTACGGTAGAAATTTTCACCCGTCATCGCAGCCGAGCGATCGGAAAAAATGACACGATCCAAGATTACTAGCCGCCCCATCTGTGCGCGGTCCTGCCAATCTGCGGAGTATTCGGCGGTAACAGAGGGAAGGGCACTGCGGAGGACCCATTGGTTCATTGAGGCATAATCTCTCCAGTGGTTGGCGTCTGTATGGGCAAACCAGATGCGATGTACGGTAGGGAGTAAGGACGATCCATTGGCAGTGATGGAGGGGTCCAGTGAAGAGTACGTTCGCCAGAACCCGAAGAAGAGCTCGGCAGACCAATGGTAATAATGTGTGATGCTGAGAATAATGCATTAATTCAGTAAGGTCTCGCGTCGCATCATGACCAACATACAACTGTGGCGGATCGTTCACGATCCACTGAACCAAGCGTCAGTTGTGGGTACGTTCACAGTCTGTACGCCGCACCGTGGTCCCGTCTACAAGATCTGCACCCGTCCCAAACAGCTCTTGAGCGTCGTCGATCGTGATAACGCGAAATTCGCGGTCGGTCGGTAAGCGGGCTGCGACGGCCTCAGCTCCATTCTCTACATCGATACCGGTCGACGTGATGGACTTGCGATCTGGAACGGACTCTGGGTCATCAGAGACGACAAAAATGGTTCCATTCAACAAAAACAGGTTGTCAAAAATCGTCCAGCCTTGGATGCAAAGGTTGGGAGTAGATCGGGCTGAGAGACATGCGGCGCACCAGGGACATGAGATATTACGGTCGTCAATGGCACTTCCTTGGCGGTCCATGTTACACGCGTGCGCCAACGGTCTGACTCTGTTGTTGGGCCTTGGCCGCCCTGCGAAGCTGGCTTAGGCTTTGGGTTATGTTTATGGGATAACTTTTCCGGGACTAGGCGTGAAGTGCGTGACTCCCGAACACCAAAGCCTTCCGTGGATAACGAGAGCAGTGCCAGGAGCAGGAGGGCGAGGAGAAAGCATTCGCGTCTCGTTGGTGCTGAAGTAGCGAACTTGAGCATCTAGCGTCAAGGTGGCAGAGAAAGACGAGTGGTAGGCTAATCAATGAGCAATCTCTAGACGACGACGGTATACTTGCCTAACCTCGAAATAGTGCAATTCGACGTTGCTGCTGATAGACTTGAACTGAAAGTGTATAATGGGGGTCAACAACTTGGGTGACCCCCCCTCCCTTGTAAATTTTGTGTACGCTCACAGGTGAGTTACAGTCTCCGAAGTTCGCGTACAGATGGGTCTCGCAGGCCGTAAACAAAAGCAACGCATCCCCGTAGACCCTCGAAATCTGAGCTGGGCTGATGGTGAGGCCCCATACGAGCTCCATGATCATGCTTACACCCCCGCTCGCCCCGCAGATGCCTCTCGATTTGGGTTCTCTTATCTCTCAAAGTTTGGATGGGATGCATCCAAGGGCCTTGGGTCTTCAGGCGACGGGATGAAGACGCATCTCAAGGTCCAGCAAAGGCTCGATATGATGGGCATTGGCGCACAACATCAACGAGATCCCAATGGTATCGCATGGAAGCAGAACAAAGAGTTCGAGGCGTTGCTGAAGAGACTGAATGAAAGCGCAGGACATGGAAAGGGAGCCGACGACGAGGAGGGGGAGGGGGAGGGGGAGGGGGAGGCCACGAGGATGCGTGAGACGGCGGTAGGTGAGACGTTCGTGCACGCACGGCAAGAGGAGGTGGACGAGAGACGGCAGAGCGAACCGTCTGTGAAGAGGAAGCGCGAAGATGGTGACGATCCGTGCGCCAGAGAGAACGCAAGAAAGAAACAGAAGAAGGAGAAACACGAAAAGCCCAGTCTCAGCGATGTTGCTCAGGCCACTTCTAAGCCTTCTTCCTTGTCAAAACCGCATTGTGGACCAACAATCGAATCTCGCCCGATGGCGTAAGTTGTGCACGCACGCTGGTTCACTATTCTCATCATGTCAACAGCCACCGTACGCGCATACGAGCTGCCAAACGTATTGCAGACAAATCCGCATCGGCCATTGCAGAAATTCTTGGAATTGCGCCCTCGACGTCCTCTTCCACAAGCTCCGCGCCAACACCGCCGTCCTCGATCACTCCCGCACCTCAACCTTCGCTCTTGTTGGACAACTTGACAGCATCAACCAAGAGCGTCGCAGATTACTTCAAGGAGAAACTCATCGCCCGATCATCTGCATCATCGTCTCCCAGATCGTCCTCAGGGTTTGCCACACCGCGCCTTGGAGCGGTCAGTGCGGGGCCCAAAATATCCGGGCACGACGAGGATGAGGTACCACGAAGAGGCATAGGCAGTCAAGCTCCTATCATTCCGCTTCCCACGCAAGTCCCTGAAGCGGGATCAACATTCGCAGGCGATGTCAACCATGCTGATGGTGGAAACGTGTTGACGGAAAAACAACACCGGAAGGCGAAACGCAAGGTTGAGAAACGGAAATCACAGGCCGCAGAGATTTCACCCAGGGATGTGTCCAGCGCCATAAAGGAGCAGATGAACGAGCATGGCGCGGAGAGTGCTCAAAGGATGCCCGAGAAGGAAAAAAAAGACGATTCCGACGCCTCGAGCGATCCTTTTCCAGTACACAAAAAGAAATCCAAAAAGGAGCGCAAGAAGGATGAGCGCTAGACGTCGTTAATCTGTTTTACCGGACATGACAAGGACGAAATTTGGGCAGTCCTACTATCCCGTGTATATATCCTGCACATGGTGTGTCCACTGGTGCGCACATACGCAAATCACGGACAAGTCCAAACCATCAGCTCGGTCCATTTTGAATTCGACTGACCACAGATCCCATGTCAGTCTCATGCTCACTGTCAGCGTGCATATACTGTAAAGGCTAGGTTCCCCAAATTTGACTTCATGCCCTTTTCCCTCTGCCCCTTCCTACGCCGCCCTCTAGATTCCAACTCTACTATACCCTCCCACCACGAATCGCATTTCAGATGATGTGTGTCCTGACAGTGCCCTGACGAGTCGACCGACAGATGGTTAGCATATCTCCCGTTTCCATCTTACCCTTGTCAGTGTCACCTGTCGAGTCCCCGATACGTCGTGCATCCCCCCGGGCGGCACACTCTTTGGATCGACCCCCCTCATTTGGTCTCTCACTTGGTTGTCTAGTGTGCGGCCCTGTTTCTTGCTTCCTGCTGCGGTCCTCGGATCTCGAGGTGGAGAGAGCTCCGAGTTTCACGTTTCTGCGTGGAACGACTGTGGTTGTAAGATTGCCGCCATCCATCTGGTTCCACGCTGTGCACTATAGCAGCCAGTCCTGGATCGTGGTTCGGACGTTGGGCTGATCGAACGCCTATTCCGCACAAGGTGCCTGTATACCCTGTCATCCTGTCCTTAGCCCTCAGGCCTCAAGCGCAAGACCCGAGCTGAATGACAAGTAGCCTTTGAGAGCTGGAGTTGGCATGTCGGCACACTAGCACTTATCAGCTATTGTATATCAGTTGTTGTGCTAAACCGAAGTACGACCAGTCTATGCTGATCGATTGCGACTATTACACGAGACTACAACTACTAGAAATTGTCTCAAGACCATCATAGTATATCCAATTCATGGGACACCAACGCCCACCTAAATCTCTCAGTCCTCGGGCTCCTTCGAGTCCGTCTCCATCTCAAACACTTTGACGCCATCGCGCATTGCCTCCACGGGACTTTCGCAGTGTACCCGCAACGCATTCAGGACTTCCGGGAACACATCCTTGTCGATGTCCTTCCCCCATAGCACGTCCAGATGCTCGTATCCCTCCAATTTCTTCACTCGCGTCCCACTCGCTGGCAACGCACTGACCATTGCGTCGATATCTACGAGGCTGTCCCTAGCTCCATACAGCAATAAGATTGGAGTCTCGATGTTCCGCGTAGGGAACCGCACAGGGCGGTAAGCCTTGCCAGAATTTGCAGCGCCGCCAAAGACTGTAATGTCGTCATCAAACATCTGGAAGGCAGATTCGCGCATGATCTGGAACCAGTGCACGACTGACTTGACGGAGGCGTACGAGTACAAGTGAGCGTACGCGGCCGTTTTTTGGGTGGTGGTGATGTTGCGGCTGTCCCAGGAAAAGAGGAAACTAAGAGCTGTATCGATAATGGAAGTGAAGATGGGTGGGTAAAAGATCGCCTGCCAGGTCGCGACCGAAGAAAGAATTGCCTTTCGTCCAAAGAAAAGGTAAACTGATGTGGGACTGCAAAACCAGTGATAATCAACATGAAAAGCGGATAGGACAGATGCGAGGGACGACTCACGAGGCCTTCATGAGTGCGTCTACAACAGGGGTAGCCAATCCTGCGGGGCTCATCGCAGGCGCAAGGGCGACCAGCACGTTCACCTTTTCGTTCAACTGGGGGTTGACGCTCAACGCAGCGAATGCCTGCGCAGTGCCTTGGCTAAACCCAACGTAACCGAGGCTACCCACGCCGGTACGTGCGAGGACATATGCAATGGAGTCAGGAATGTCGTGCCAAGCAAACTCGTCTAGGCTGTAGTTCCAGAACTTGGAGGAGCTCGGCTTGTGGTAAACTGATTTTTTTGAGTACTTGTTACCGCGATTGTTCCCGAGCCAAACATCAAAGCCTGCGGAAGAATGTTCAAGGTCAGCTTGCCCCTACGCGTCCGTCGCACGTCCGCGCATACCTTGCTCCGCAAGCACAAACGGCAAACAACGAGGCTCGTCCGTGAGACAGACCCACACCTCGCTGTTCATGAGCAGCCCATGATGGAGGTACACCACCGGTCTCTTCCTGTCTTGCCCTGCATGACGGGCAATGCACCTGCCCTTGGGACGAGGGATGCGGTGTAACGTCAAGAGATAACCATCCTTGGTCCGAACTACGTGCTCCTCATGCGCGTACCCATACAGCGCAGCGAGCTCGCCAAAGTCTTTGGCAGCGCGGATGGCAGAGGCGAACGCCTCCTCTGTCGTCGGTGTGCCGCGTGCGCTCGTGAAGCGGTCGAAGAGTACCTGAGAGCGGTTGTAGAACCAGGCAACGATGGGCTTCGGCAGAAGAAGTACTGTGAAACGGAGGAGCGTCTCGACGCCGAGGATGGAGAAGCCAACGAGGAGGGCGACGTACTCCTTGAACGACAGTCGTCCAATGAGCGGGATGTGTGCCATCCTTTTGCAGGGACAGGTATTCTTTACGAGTGTTTGTGCCTTCCTCGGTGGGTGTAGCCATTCTACTCTACTACACAGTGTACTAGTGCTCTCGGTGTCGCTTAGATGAGAAGCGGTGCTCCACCATACCTACCAACCCAAGTTCCCTCTGTTCACGGACATTCATGAAGCAGTACTGCATCAGTCTGAATGTGCAAAACTCCGCCGGGTATCACGTATTACAGGCATTAGACAGACACCGTGCATGCCAGATACACCAAGTTTCACGAAGAATGTCGCTTAATTAGACGTCGAGTCGGTGAAGTATGTGCTAGCAAAACCGACTCGCCGGTTCGTTGTATCATACACGCTGTAGAAGCGCTCGCTGAAAGTGAATGGCACGAGATTTCCTTGTCAGCATGAAAGGAGAAAAAAAATGCAAACGTACAGAAAGGGGTATCCGTTGACAAAGTCGAAGCCAGCCCCAGATTTGAATCCAAGGTTGCCCACGATGAGGTAGATCGAACTAGAGTTCCCTCCGATGACACTATTGAGTGAACGAGGCCAGATCTGCCCGTTAGGACTGAGATTGTACGAGTTGCCCCCAATGTCGAACGTCAACGGCTGCAAGTTGGCATATTGATCAGAAGTTATACTAAGCAGGCCAGTAGCATTGTCCGGAATGCCGCCAGTCAAGTGTTGGTATGTCTGGAACGCATCTAAGGGTGCCGATTTAAAAGTGTCGACGAGGACTCAGTCTCATTGCATCACTCACCCGAGGCCATCATAAGGAGAGTGGAGCCGGTGTCGACGATACCAGCAGCTGAAGACAAGATGGTGGTGCTGCCGTAAGAGATCGTCTGGTTGATGCCCCAGTATTTGCACGCTGGCGAGGTCGTGGTAATCGGAACATAGTTCACCGACCCAGTGATGACCCAGTCGTCGTAGCCGCCAAATGTGAGCTCTCCAGTGCTATAAAGTTTGTCCTGGGAAGTCGGGGCAAAGTAGACCCCGAGGACTTCCTCAGATATCGACCCTTGAGAAAGGAGATTGTCCATTACAGTAGGGACCGCGCCTGTATTTTTGACTGTTCCGTAGGTCAGGTCGACAGGACCTAGACCAAGGATTCCATCAACATCGGAGAATCCACTGGATGAGTTAGCCACGCCGATGGATTGGTTGTGGATCACCAGGCCAGGGGCGAGCGTAACTGTGTCAAGCCATTCCTCTCCGGAAAAACCCCCAGATCCGTACGTCACTGACTATGATTGATTTTAAGCTCGACACAGATGTAGTGGGGGGACATTAGAAACTCACAATAGTATTCCCAGTGTTTTTACTGGTATTAGTCGGGGTGTATTGCTTATTTGGTCCCACAAATGTGTTGGAGCTCCCGGTATCAACCTCAAGCGTGTCTGGGGCATTCAATTCCTGTATGTACAATGGCAACAAATCCACGTACACATTGTTGCGGGATTGCCAACTCCGACCTGGGCTGTGTAGATGAACCCACTGTTTGCGATGTCCAAAGACGCGCTGCGTCTCCCAACCTGGCTGGTCTGTTTCATGGCCTGGGCACGAGCACGGGCGTTCTCAGCAATGTTGAGGGTACCACGCTGAGTGAACTTCGTCGCAAAGCTAAGAGTGGCCTTGCCCGTATCACGAACGAGAGGATTCGCGCCTGCGGCGGACATCGTGAAAAATATCAGGAAAAGGAGTGTTTTAGGAGGGAACATGGTAGTTCGTCCTGCTGAGAATTTGGTGGACCCTCGGGGTCTATCTTGAAGTTTTAACGGCTTAACGCTCGACTTATTATATCACGAGAAAAGGAAGAGGATGCATGCCTGATTTCGCGTGGACTTCGCCACTGCCGCGCAGGAAGCAGGCGTTGCCCTGAGATACCAGGAATGACGGGCTTGATGAGATATAGATGCCATCGAGTGTACTGCGTTCCCATATAAGCATCGAAAGCAGCTGCCTATGTCCGTAAGATTGAGTAGGTCCGAAAAGTCTTGCAGGCTCGAGATGCGATCATGAGCGTCCTCGGCTGTGTGTCCTTCCATTCCCTGATAATTAAGCCAAATCCAGCTGAAGACACAGGAAGCACTACGTTACCTTGACCCTGTGGTGATGGCCGTTGCAGTTGGTATGGTTGATACAGCGGCGATACTGGTAAAAATATTAACGCCCACGTTCCATTCCAACCTAAACTACAGCGTTATCTGTCCAATTACTGAGGAGAAGATGGCGTTGGCCGCCACGGTTTACGTACTTGGCGCTGAGACCAACTAAGCGCTGGGAGTAATTCAACAAAAAGCTGGACACTCATGCACAACTGTGCGGCCGAAAGTGGATCATTTTGCGGGGCATTTCGTCATGTCGTTTATCCAACCAAAATTAAATCATTCACGACGGTGGTCAACGTCAGCGCTTTAACCCCATTTGTGAGGTTTTCTGGCGTTTGTGCGTCCTTCCCACCTCGCAAATTCCTCAGGTCGGTTTACAGAAACATAGCAATGCTTCCCTAGACTGGCCACCTCAGACAATTCGCCAACTGTAGTCGTTCTCGAGTAAACCACTCACACCGCATATTATTGTTGAACTCGTCAAAGAGGAACTCGACCACTGTGTCAACTATGATACATATAGCCTCTTGAACAGACCCCCCCTTCAGATGATTGCTTGCACTTACATGCACTTGCAAATTATGCTTCATGTACCTGTATGATGTAATTTACACAAGACATCTTCCTTGCAGGAAAGATTCTGTTAGAGAAAAGTGCTATTCTGATTTCCAGGCCAGTTGCTTTCATTCAGTCAAAAGTCTTGCATAGTCATGGCCTGCTGCTGTCTCTTGGTTGCTTAGAGCTTGTCAGCATTGCATCTGTTAACAGTGACCATGATTATTTGTGTTTGATCTGTGACACTATACACTTTGGTTAGGATGGAGATTAAATCCTAAGAATGGACACCATCTGATATAACCCCAAAAAGACAACCCAAGGAAACATATTCAAGG
>JBBPUK010000179.1:9224-21227 GCA_038094635.1 Tylopilus cervinicoccineus
TATCGTTTTATGGACAAGTGTTTGAGATGATAGACATGATAGAATTATTTACTGTATGCCCCGACAGTGTCCACCTGCCAAGCACAACCAAATAAACAGATCACGTGATTATAAGGCGCATCGTATCAAGATACCACCTATATAATTTACAACACAAGCCGTTCAAGATGCCCCCGCCTGTTGGAAGCCCATCCGTCGTTCATAGTCACGAATCTCCTCAACAGTCAATCTGTCTGACCCAGACCAATTTGCAGAACTTGTCCGTGCTCTGAATCGACTTTGCCTTGTGCGGAACATTTCTTCCATTCGCAATGGTCGGATCGCCCCAAAGATATCATCAGGGTTCACCGTGCTTTGCATCTGGAGTGCCTGGCGGAGTTCCGGAGACTGTGCCCAGTCTGGTGGATCAAATGTCCGAACCCGATCCTCATCTCCAGAGTCAGAGTATTCGCTATTGATCTCTGGAAGCTCAATCGACTCGCTTGGAACTTCAGGTATGAGCTTGGCAACGTGCATCCGCGCTTTGGCCCGAGCCGCCATCTGGGACTGGACCATGGTAGAAGGAAGTTTATCCCCCACATCGTCTTCTTGAGGCCTTGCATTAGCCTTACCCTTCAAAGACGAAGAGACTACTTTGAAAGGCTTCGCCTCTGGCACAATCGGCTTTGCTGATGGAGCTGGCAGGGCATTCTGAGTAGCGTTATACGCACCGGACGATACGAGCGCTGTGGTGGTGACCTTCACACCCTTTTGAACAGCAAGCTTTGCGGCGGGTGTAAGAGTCCTCTTTGTAAGAGGTGCGAGATCCTTGTCTCTTGAATGGGGTTTCTTGCTCTCCGGTCTCTTTGTTTCTGGTGCGAGTCTTCGTTTCTTAGAAGCGTCATCTTCAGCCTTCGTAGACACAGGAAGTTTAAGTGGTCGCCGGTCTGTATTTTCTTCCCTTTCACGCTTTCGCTTCTCCAACTCCTCCGTACCCTTCCTTTCCTCTTCTGCCTTCTTTGTGATAGCCACCTGGCGTCTAATTTCCATGTCCTTCAGGCGTTGAACCTTCTTATCTGCTTCTTGTTGCTGCTGTAGGCAAGTGATGAGGACAAGTTTGTAGATTGTAGATGCAAGGTCATCCGAACTAACCCTCTTCGCCGCCGCCGCAGCCAATTGCAAACTTTTCAGCTCAGGTTTAGCCTTCTTGCCTCCGCCAAGCACGCTGTTAACAAGCCTAGTGGCTTGACTGAAAAAGCCAGCTTGAGAGTGCGATGAAGAGGCGGCGGAAGCTGTTGAAGTTTGGCTTGTGCTCCAGGGAGTTGGCTATTATTCAATCGTCGAGTAGTGGAGACCATCCGAAGACATTCAAAATTACACACCTCTACATGGCAGAAATTGGTCACTCCAGTCTCAGCAACTTCTTCGAGTTCACCGACCTCCATGATGGAGTGTTCAGTATCCGAGATTTCGACAATCTCCTGCACTCGTTCCATTTCTTCATTGTTTGTCTCAGCTTCAACCCCTGCGCCATTATACAAAGTCGTCATGTCACCATCCTTTTCTGCTGTAAGATTTCTGGTTGGCCCTTGACTTTCGGATGGAAGTGAGCTCCACGTGTCCTCTTTATCTACATTGCTAAAGTCAAAAGGCCTCCATCCGGGCTCGGCGGCAGCGAGTTTTTCTTCGAGCGGCCAGCTATCGTCGTCGTCGTCACCAGCGGCAGTTACGCACTGCGCCTCGCGTGGTTGTGGCTTGATGGTGTCTTGCGTGGAGGTACCTTGCGTGGAGGGGAGCCAAGCAGGGACTCCGTCACAATCACCAAAGGTTGGATCGAAGGAAGTGCTAGACTGCGAGGGCTGTGTAGACGTCTGGGATGTTCCCTGAGCGAGAGAAGGCAAAGCATCGGAGGGGGAGGTGAGTCGAGCGGGAATGCCCAGTAGCATAGCGGCTGGAGTGAATTGACCCGGGGGGAAGTTGGACGAGGGTTCCTTAGAGTGTCCGGATTTGATAGAGGGTAGTTTAGAAGTTGGAGGCATAAACACAGGCGGTGGGGGTGGTTTATTGAATACCGGGCCGGCAGGCTTGACGAGACTTGAACGGCCCCTCGATGGGGGCGAATCAGGTGGAGTAATTGAAACACTCTCGTCGCGACAGTCGATTCGAGCGTCTACACCCATTCCGTAGGTCATCTTCGTTGAGAGTTCCAATCCATTGGGGTGCATGGCATCTAGAGCGTGGTTTGAGAGATTAAGTTGATCTTCAGCCCCTCCAGTTTTACGAAGGGGAACATTTGGAGTGTGGTCATCTGAATATACTTGGGTCCCAATGGGTTCCTGGTCAAGCAGTCCATCATCATGGAGTACCTCAGAGTGACTAGAGTCGCTGTTGACCTTGTTCCGTTCAGCTACCTTCGCCTCAGCAGCTGCCCGTGCTTCAGCAAGTGCAGCTACTGCCGCACCGCCAAGCGACTTGCCCATGCTCTTTCCCGCCCGCGCTCCAAGTCCTTCAACGGTACGCTTGAACAGATCAATGAAACCTTCTCCCGCGGAATTCGGGCGAGTGATCTGTTCGTCAATATTCGCCGCTTGGGACTCCAAGTGATCCTCCGGCATAACTGCGACGGAGCACAAAGTGACCGGTTCTCCTTGTACAGAAGGAGAGGCACGCGGACTGGTCTTCTCGGTCTCCTTGGAGATTAGTGGGACGATGCTATCCTGAGAAGACTTGGCAACCTTCGGTTTGCGCTGGTTTTTGTCCAAGTCGGGTGACAGTGAAAGTGTACCTAGCATCATCTCCCCACTCTTCCGTTTAACTGCAGCCGATGCTCGAGGAGGGACTGTGGAGACGACACCTGCAGAAGTGCCAGGGAACGAACCCGTTCCTTCCATTGCCTTAGCCTCCCGCGCTTTCATCAGCCAGGAAGTCCTCTTACCCAGAGGCACTGGAGCAGGTGCGGGAGTGGGAAGTACGGAGCAGTTTGGTATTTCCTGGGGAACACGCACAGACTTTCGCAGAGGGGACGGCGCAGGGAGCATCGGGAATCCAGCGGTACCACTTTTTTGAGCTGACTCCCTCGGCGACGAATCTTTTGACGGAACAGAAACCGCATGCGGAATCGAGTTCGAGTTCGATGTAGGGACGACTGGTAGTGGGGCGGTGAACGCGTTCCTCTCACTATTTCTTGGGGAGTTGATGTTCATATGATAGGGTAATGGTTCAGTGTGACTTCCTGTATCAACTCCCAAGAAGTGTACCTCACGAAGTGAATCGGGGGGGATAGAATCATGAGTGTCAATTGGCACAGGGATTGAATGTCGCGAGGGATCCTCCTGGGACTTGTCGATGAAGTACTTCTCTGTTCCATAGGAAAATTGAGGTATGGTATCAGATGATCGCTCTTTGTGAGAAGCAACAGTGGACAAAGGGAGGATGTTAGCGCGGTTTCGTTCTGGTGATTCGTCTCCTTCGTCGATTACAAATAATTGAGTACCACGTTCAAGAGCATGGAAAGGTTCTGAAGCTTCATTTGGTGTACTCCTAGGATAATGTTGAAGAGACGTGGGATCGGTTTGTGATTTTGGCTCGACTGGAATTTGGGCAACGTCGGCAACCTGAACAAAGTTGGACCATGCATGCGTCTTCTCCGCTGAACCATGCGAAATTAAAAGTGGCTCAGTCGGAGACAAAGACGCATGAAATTTATCCTGTGCGGATCTACCCTTGGCCTGGAGTAAGGCTTTATGAAAGCTATTGATGGAGTTGTCGAGCTAGTAATGCAGTGAGAGGGTATTCGGATGAATGAAAGTAAACTCACATCTGATGACAATAATGTAGCGTTATGTACCTTAACAGCCGCCGAAGTAGCTGCTCTGGTCCTGCGAGGAATGTTCTTTTTGCGACCTGGTGTCTTGACGAGTTCTATTATGGGACTATCAAGGTATAAGCCAAGCCAAAATTCCCCAGTGGTAGATAACCAGGGCTCACCCTTGCTTTGGACCGGCGAGAATATGTTCCAGGTAATCATCAAGAAAGATGAACGCATGGGTCTGGACTTGATCCTCGAATAATTGGCGACAAGGATCATTGGCCATGGACGCTCGCACTGAGGCCATCCATGCATATATCCCACTTTCTTCACTGCTAGTATTCGTCATGGTCGCAGCGAGTCGACGACTTGCGCGCCGTCGTCGTAATGGAGCAGTAACAACAAACAGGAGCATACAGAACGGGACGCGTCTGTCATGTGATCAGATGACACAACTACACTGCCACACATATAGCCGACATCGCATAGCTAATCGACTCTTCATGGAGTCCACACCTGAACTACATGCATCCCTCCCTCATGAGCATGACATTCATGTATTGTCTGAAGCTCAACTACGACAGCTATACGACGAAGAAGAGATGGAACGATTCATGTCCTTATTCTCAGCAGTGCGTTACATTCGAAATAGACACATTGCTGGCACGGACCCCCTTGCAGTATGTCACAGAAGTTAGACTTTCCACTGGCGTGGCCGGCACAAGGTCAACAGAATCCCATATGATGGATGATCAGGATGCCATGACGGGGAGGCCTTTGATCCCTCGTTCCGCAGATTGTTCACTCTCCGAACACATTGCGTATGTAAGTCACTGCGGAGCTAGATGCTTTCCTTCTTCTGACTTCCGTATAGAATCATCTTCTGCCGCATCTACCACCGGCTGCGAGTGTTCCTCCCACCTTCACTCTGAAACGTTTCAGCGTAACCGTTCAAAGACTCTACTTGGCATTATTTCCACCTTATAAAGCATTTTTTCTTGATTTAGCACAGTTGGCTCTGTGGAAGGATCGCCAGCGTAGTTTGAAACACTGCATAGTAAGTTTTGATCCGAGGGTCGCCTTGATTTACTTCTTACACATCTCAAGATATTTTGGTTTCTGTGGTTTCATGATCTACTTCTTCCTGCCCTCGTATTCCGGGTTGCGTTTGGTCTTCTTCGCCGTCGCTTAGCGACCTATCCCACTCTCAAAGAACTACAGGAACGACGACAAGAGACTGCGCAAGCACTCAGGTTTGGAGAGGCAGTTCAACAGCGCCTTTCTGTCGCGACACTCGGGCCCATTGAACTATGGCGCCTTTTCAAGCTATACAGATCGGAATGGAAAAAGGACGCGAGTAAGATTTTGAATGGACCCGAAATCATCCGACGATCACGCCCATTTGCCCAGTCGAAACTGAAGAGGAAGAAAACTTCGAGCGCGATGTATTGCATGTACTGAATGAGCTGGCTGATTTTCACGAGAGGATAAAAAAGTAGCGTTTCAGTGTCCATTTGACTACGAAAACCTGACATGGTACAGCATTTTTACCTGGCGTCGCTCAGACGTGTCCCGCCACTATTTGTTTGTAAGTCACTAGTCACCGGCGACCTACGATCGTCTATCTCACTAACGGCTGGCAGCTTTTTATTTTCATCGGTTTTGGCGCACTCGCCCTCCCGGCAAAGTATGTTGCTAAGCTGGTTTACTGGTTTGGAGGCGTCCTATTTTGGCATGTCACACCTGTCGTTGCGGCTCTTCCACGAGGGAATAGAACACGGTAGGTGTAATCAGTGTTCTGACGCACCACGATATTTACGTTGACTCTTCAGAATATTATTCTTGTTTAGAGACGCACCGACTGACGCTGATTATGCCATGGAGCTGATCGCTAAACGCATTGCATCAGGACAGGATGTTGGTGTAGCTTCGCATAGAAACCAGTCACATCACACATCTAACGCTCCTGCGAGCACGGACAATCTCATACTCACGTCGTTCAGTCATTCCCGTGGGGTCCAATCGTCTGCGAATGACGGCATAAATTGGCAGAAGTGGACTGAACGGGTCGCTCGTGGCAAATCTTTCTTGGAGGAAGGCAAACAATTATTGTCAACCCGCGTACGTAGCCCAGACATTCATAACAAAGCTTGCTCACCTTTGTAGGCCTCACGGGATCCAATAATTGCTGTCAGCCATTCAGCAACCGAGTCGGACGAACACAGTACGCTGTCTTTTTTTTTTTTCGTGCCTTCTATCCCAAGTTGAATGTTCTTGATTAGCATTCCTGGCAGAATACGCTACGTCCCCAGGATTGATTACATTGACATCATCTACCTTGTACTTCACACCCCTCGCGGGAACTCACGCAAGGCTTGTCGTGCGCCGCGATCAGTTGCGTGGTGTGAGGAAGTCAGGTCTTATGAAAGGCATCTCCATTACATGGGCTCCAGAAGAGATGATGGACGGGGAGGAAAGAGAGGAAAGGTTCCACTGGGTAGGGAATCGCGATGAGCTGTTCGCCAGACTCGTCGGGTCTGCTCGAGGAGGACGTTGGATAACGGTATGACTTGAATATTTGGACCAACCAATGTACCACCTCTGCTTCTAATTTAGCGTCCGTGACGGTCTAGCGTGGCTTCGTGCTTGGTTGGTTTCTGGTGCTTCCATCCAAAGTTGCTTGCTGAACTTATAAAGCCGCATACAGGCGTCCTCCGCCCGAGACGCCGTCCCATTCCATTCTCCCCTCTGTACGTTTGCCTCCTACGCACTGATCTCGTCCCAGCATTCTATGTTTTTCTCTACGGATTTGCTGTCAAAGAGAGACAGCGGTTTTGGCCTTCTGTGGTAGTTAACCCTTTGCTGCTGCCACTTCAACTTGGACTCGGGACGAACTGATAGCCCTGTCGCAGGCTTGCCGCTACGCTTGGATCCAAGTCCGCGTTTAAGAAACTACCGAAGCGTTCTGTGATGACTGTCGACATCTCGCAGTTGTGCCAACTTATTGCCACGCCGACTGAGCCCCTCGCCCTCCGTCTCTCCTCCAATTTACTGGTAGGTGCCGCTCGGTGAGTAGTCCTCACTAGCGGTTCACCAGGGAATGCTCATTCTCCTACTTCCAGTGTATACAGAGGTAGGGTATTCCAAAAACAAAATAAACAGGATGGGCGTTAACGTCCGGTCAGTGAAACAAGAAATTTTCATATCAGATGTGACGACATGCTTCAACTCTCTCAAACGAGTCGAAAATGAATTTCGATCAATGACATCTTTGGAGGGTCAACTTCAAATGGCGCAACCGAGTGTAAAGTTAGTCTCTGTCTTTCTTGCATAACTTGGTCTGCTGTATCAATGTCTAGAACGTCCGCTGTGACTCTACGAGCCGATCCGAGGACTGCATTCTCTATAGAATTCGATATGATGGTCTCAGTAGGTGACTTTCCAGATTCCATGCACAAGAGTTCTAGTTGCCCCTTCAGAACTGGGATGACTACCTGAATCTCGGGGGTACGTATCGCAAGTAGAGCACACTATTTGTATAATTGACATTCATCCTAACAGCAAACAAGGACGTAAAAGACGACCTAGACAATGGCTATCACCCCACAACAGGGAATGGGAAAGAGTTAGCCACTGGGTCGTCTGCATTGCCGCCAAATTCGGAATTTCTCCGTGCAACCGCGTGTACTCTTCCCGAGAACCACGATTTTCTGCTCATGCACTCGTTTGATGCATCTTTTGGAGGAAGCGAATCCACAAAGCCTTCGTCTTCTCAGACTGGTGGCTTTGGCTTCGATGATACGTTTGAGGGACTGGATATCGGGGAGGGGCTTGGCGACGATCTTGTCAGAGAGCTGGGGGAAGGATGGGGTGCTAGTCCAATTGGAGAGAATCCCGAAGAGTAACTTTTCTTCACTCCTTTTGACTCTTGCTGACAATGAGAAGGAACCATCCACAGATACAGGAACCATTTGGCATGCATTTCAACCCCGGGGATTTTGACGACGAGGCAGCGGGACTCGATGAGCTCATTCAGGTTGCGCAGAATTCTCAACCGCATGTCTTGATCAATTCGATCCAAGACTCACACCTTAAGTCAGGCGAGGATATCGTATTCTTCGCGTTCCAGTTTACGAGGACTTACCTAGGACCATAGCCGATTCTCCTCCACTTTTCCTCTCTGGAATAGCACAGTCGATCGATCTTCAGATGGACATACATACCTCGCGTTCTCCACCTGTTGAGCTAGCTGTTCAACATGCGTATAAAGGATCGATCCAGCCGGAAAACAACAGGACCACGCTCAGGAAGGCCAAACGTACGAGACCCGTGCTGGATGTCAGGACAGAGCTTACGGATGAGGAACTCAGGGTAAGCGTTAGCACCTCGACTTCCTTGCTCTACAACCTCATACGCCTGAAGGCTACTCGTAATTATTATTTGGACAAGCAAAACATTATTCGATGCGAACTAGAGTCCAAGAGATTCGAAAAAAGGCGGGATGATCTCATTCATGATTTGCTATGGGGTGTTCCCGGAAGCGGTGAGCCACCGAGACTCGGACCAGGAGAAACTAATCTCTGCTAGTGCATGCAAAGGAATTGGTTGACTTCTGGGTCGACCGCTTCAAGGCACACGTTGAGGCTCGATCTGGTCTCTTTGTGGAGCCGCAGAATCCAGGTAACATATGCCATTAATGGTGAGTGTACACATCCTGACTACCAAGAAGAAGGTATCTGCCGCCAGAAGCGCCGGAAGTTGACCGTTCACCCGCCTCGGCCATTCACGGAAGACATAGATGATACACCCATGTTGGCGGCTGTGGACTGGCATACTGATCAACAAGCCGTTGCACCTGTGGAAGGCGGTGATGTGGTCGACTTTGGTTACGATATAGATGGTCTGACACATCCAGAACCCCCATTCAATTTCTGATATTATGTAGCCACAGTGAACTTGGGGAATGTCGATGATTATACGCCCGATGCGAAAAATCTGCGCTCTTCAGAGGTCACTTCATTATTTACATTCTTGATGACGCGATCTGATCTTCTGTCAGGAGCCTGGACAAGCTCGTCATGCCTCTCACCCACCACTGGCTTTCGGGGTGAATTTAGGCGTTGAGGCAGCTTCCGAAACCTTTCATTCCCAACGCAGTGCTCTGTTTCCGTGGGATATGGCAGGCAGTAGCTCTTCTATTTCCGTAGGCGCAAGGGGAATACAGCCACCCGGCGATGATCGAATGATCGTTGAGCCTGCGGATGCCGTGCTTCGAGAGAGTTCCACAAGCCGAAGGGGTAGCTCTTTGCCTAGCCTCCCGAATTTTCAAGCTGCCGTAGGGTCACCAGCGGTGATGCCACCCACGTTCCAGAGCGATGATGATTTTATATTTGATGGTGCATCTTGAACTGCATTGTCTCACATATGCTCAACCAAGGTTTGCTCACAGTTCCCGGAGATAATAACGCCCTCGATTCGCGTCGATCTGCTGAAAATGGTGTAGCTCTCGAGAAGAACTCTTACAACTTTCTGGAGTCAGTTGTCGATACGGTATAGCTCGAGACGTATAGTCCTAACCCACGGTTAGGTACGCGAAAATGCAATATAGGTCGCTTCCAAGTACCCAGTATCTTGCATTTGATGATGTCGTCCCAAAGGCAACCAGCACCGCACGTGTCGCAGCTGCTGCGCTATATCATTGCCTTGGTAGGATACCTGCCCTATGGTACAAGCCAGACTACTGAATCTGCACCTCCAGTTCTTGCGACAAAGGACCTTGTGCAGGTGAATCAGGAAGAGCCGTATGGGCGGATTGGCATGCGCATCCTATAGTGGCTGTGGTGGGTCTCGGGTAGTAGGCAGAGTCGATGTCGCAGATGGAAACGTTGTACCGGGTTCCCTTGTCCCGAACGCCGGATGCTGTTTGCGACGACACCCATCCGACAGACCGCTTGCTTGCCTCGTAGAACTTTCGCGGAGCGACAGCAGAGCTGTGAACCAGGCCAACATCATAAAGTCTTCGCGGCGCCGATCTTCGTCCGACACCACACTGATGCCCTCCCCCGCTGTCCTTGCTGCCCAGGCTATGCTCGCCAGCGTCGATCTGACGAGTTATGACCCTGAACAATCACGCTTGATGGACGAGCAATGTATCCTCGTTGATGAACAGGACAACGCCATCGGTGCTGCAGACAAAAAGACGTGTGCGCATCACCACGTATTTCGCTGCTCGTCGCGTTATGACGATCTCACTCTAGGTCACTTGATGGAAAACATCAACAAGGGCTTGCTCCACCGCGCGTTCTCCGCTTTCGTTTTCCGTCCCAAGGACGGAAAACTCCTTCTTCAGCAACGTGCGAGTGAGAAGATCACATTTCCTGACATGTGGACAAACACCTGTTGTTCCCATCCTCTCAATGATTTCGAGCTGGAAAGAATAGAACGAGACCAACTTGGCGTCCGCGTCGCTGCATCGAGGAAACTGGAGCATGAACTCGGGATCCCTCGTAGTCAGACCCCTGTGGACCAGTTCCAATACCTTACCAGAATACACTACCTCGCGCCATCAAACGGAATGTGGGGCGAACACGAAGGTGAGGAAACGTTGGTGTATCATCGATCGACCTTTCTGATGGTATGCTTGCGCAGTCGATTACATCTTGTTTATAACAGCAGATGTTACCGTAACTCCGAACACGAATGAAATCCGTGATTATAAATGGGTGGATAAGGCGGAACTTCAGAGCATGTTTGACAACGCCTGTACGTCAGCTGTTTCGTCTGCAGAGGGTGATCACCTACTTTATTGCAGCCAACTCTTTCACGCCCTGGTTCAAGCTCATTGCCCGTGACTTCCTATTTGGTTGGTGGGATGAGCTGCTTAGGCGAAGGGGAGTAGATGGAATCGTACACGCAAAGAACCTTGCTGGTGTTGCTGACGGCTCGCAAGTTATCAAGATGACCTAGAGTTTGTGACCTTTTCGTTCTACCAGCTTGCATCTAGCCTACAGATCTGCAATGGAGGAGTTGGTTGTTCTCATGCCTACCGAGTGTCAGCTGGACTGGTCACTATGGCCCATTCAATTATGGAGATCCCAATATGAATGCTTCTGACTCTTGACAGAGATTCCTGGCAGTATCCATTCAAGATTTCAGGTTGCCCAAGGATCTTTGATCTTTCTCCTTGGTCTACTATGGCATTAGGAGCACCGGTCGTCAATCACTCGGGGAGAATAAAAACTCGGTTGATTTTGTACCCGCTGATGTAACTCGGCCCTCTGGAAGATAACTACGATGGTCTGGTGATTCCATACTCTCGCTCCGTTCGCAACTTCTGGTGACGGTCATCCATTTCAGATTTGCTTTCTGTCACTGCGCACCATGTGGCCGACGACCCGTGTTTCTTTACCAAGTCCCACTGGCTCTCTCGACCTCTCAAACTTGCCCTCGTGAGAAGGGGTAATTTCAGGACTGCTGTTACCTCTAAACGGCCAGACGTCGTCTCGCCCGAGATATCGATATCTCTAGAGAGTTGAATGCCATCAACCACTTCTACCGCGGCAGATGACGCCACTCATATACTACGAGCGACTGTTTCAAAAGAGCACTTGTCCATGGACAAGATAAAGGCAATTTCGCCGACCAGGCTTCTATACAGGGGACCACAGCCTCAGGGTGGGTTGGAATAACACCCACCCTCTCATTCGATCTATTTGGTTTGCTCTCCCAGATTCGCTATATCATACAGGCTTCTGCACTCCCAGCTGGGCTTCTGAACTGGACATTGATGCCCCCTTTGTTTGTTTATGCATGTCTTGGTGCATATGACATGTGAGTTGCTTCAGTGATCTCCCAGTGGTATTTCACCCTCCTGCCTTGTGATGACGAACAAAGGAGACGCGAGACGCATCTTTACCGGATGCTTTATATACTGTTCTACAAGGTTGAATAGTCTATTTTCATGTTTCTATCCAGGCGCTTCGCCACTCAGCCAATGCGAGAAATGTTCCAGGGCTTGGTGATACACCTCATTATCCTCCTTGACAAGATGTACGAGCTCACATACAGACTAGATTTCTACATTTCTGCAATTAACGATGGATGGCGTCCCACGTCCATCGAGGAGATTATAAGCGTATGATCTGTCAGCTGGCCCGTCATTTTTTTCTGCGCTCGTAATAGTCTGTTGGGCTTGGGCCAACCCATGGAAAGGCCAC
>JBBPUK010000179.1:25221-40404 GCA_038094635.1 Tylopilus cervinicoccineus
GTCACCGACGCCAGCGAGGTAGTCTTTCTTAAGCTGGAAAAGATGATGAATATGCTTCTTTCAAATTGCAAGTATTTCACCTTGAGCCAGTTCACACTACGTCGACTTGGCTCGTAATGACTTTCGTCGCTCTCAAGCATCTTCACCATCAGTCCTTCGCAGCCATCCTTGACACTCTCCTCAAGAAAAGTTTGAATCTCCTCCGTTGTCTCGCAATCCGATGATTTGGCGAAGCCGAATTCTCCCGGAACAACTCGAAAGTGTTGTCGCAACAGCCCTCTCCGCTCGACTAGCGGTTTTTGCAACAACGACTTCAACACCATCATCAGCTCACCGCTGGATTAAATGGCGTCGATTTGAACTCACCTCTCCGTTCAAATAAAGAAGGTCAAATGCAAAGAGGCAAACTCGAACTTGAATATCTTCGACTTTCACGTCTTTCCGTTTGCGCTTACTGAGCTCTTGGAATGGCATAAGCTTCCCAGTCGTCTTGTCTATAGCAACGGCTTCCGCATCAAAAACAAAGGACTTCGTCTCCGGTTTAACGCACTAGCCTGGTGTCAGAAAAAAAGCGGATACACTCGAAAAGGATTGCTCTCACGTTTGGTAGCTGCTCGACGAGGTCAGGATACTTTTTGCTCATGTCCTCAGAGTTTCTGCTAAATACTCCGACAGTGCCATCACTAAGCTTATGAACCTGTGCGCGTTCGCCGTCGTACTTGTATTCACATGTGAACCGCTTGTTCTCGAAGCGGTCAAGAACTTCACCAATAGCCTTGGTAGGCTTGGCAAGCATAGGCTTGAGGGGCACACCAGGTGTAAGCCTGCACGTAGAGCGAAGATTGGTGATGCCATGGGTAAGGAGAGCAGGAATGACAAGATCATAACTCGGGAGTTCACTTGGGGGGCGGTAAGCAGACACCCGCGGTGGCAGGGAGAAACGGACCTGAACACAGACTTCATAATATTTGCTGCCTCTTCTAGACGACTTGTAAGCTTGTCCTTGTTCCACTTTTTTCCTGCTGTAGTGAATGATAAATTACCGAGACAATGAGCACCGAAGACCATCTCACATTCCTCGTTCTCTGAGAGGACGGCTGCATGGGCCAGTGCAACGAGTACAGTTCGCTCAGCATTTCCTATTCGAAGCTTGCCTTCCAGACTGCGGATGATATACTTTGCTTCACTGTCCTGACACGCCGCCAGGAGCTTGGTGATGATAGATACCTTCTTCGTTTGCGACTGGTCAATCAGATCAATGAGTAAGAAACACCTCCAAGTTGTCGAGTCATGCCTCACAGAGTGGCCGGAGGAGAGCGCGATTTCTTTCAAACTAGTGAAAACAAGAGGAACCGTCAAGGACTTGGGTTTAAATAGCATTTTCTGGCTGGCTTTGGAGTTCTGCGAAGTACATCCTCGTTATTGATGCACTGGATGAAGGTATTGCAGTACTTGCCGATGCGACCAGACCGAGGTCACCCTCTTTCTTGAGGTCCGCCTTGACCACCGCTAGGCTCCGACCCGTAGACTCGCTGATTGCTTTAAGCAGGAGACTCTCCCCTATTCCCAATTCCAGGCCAACGTAATCTGGACTTAACTTCACAAAGGTTGAGACAAACACTAGGACATCTCCCCAGGGACAGCCCGCACCTTGTTTATACATAAGTAGACAGTCTGGAGGAGTGAGTGGGTATCTCCTTGAGCGCTACGTCGCATGACAAGTAGCAAAAAACTTGTGAGTAGTGATGTTTTTTCCAGTCGCTTGGTGGTCGCCTCGATCAGTCTGAATGTCTTGGTGAGGGCTGCATACGGCACTCTAAGGAGCACCGACGGTGTAAGTGATGATGATTTATAGGTGAAAGCGACATACGGTGCCCCTACTTTCCAACCACCCTCGATGTCAACATCGCTTGTCCGCGAGACCACTTCTTCCACACTTGCACAATGGATGATGCGTCAGTCCTGTGAGCAGTCAGACGGAGGCTTACTTCTGGCTTGCTTCTTCTTCGGACTGCAATATGTCCTCTGCAGCTCCCTCTTCCTCACTCTCTGCTGCACTGGAGGAAAGCTCCTGATCCTCTTCCGGAGCAGCAGAGTGTGCCTTGGCTTCAGCTTTCCCTACGACGATAGGAGGGCTTGAGGGACGAATATGGTTCTCACCACTCGGGGAGACCCTTGTCGGTGACGCAACCTGTAGTGACCTGTCCTCCCTGGGTTTCTTTGATACGGCCACTTCATCATCGGAATCAGTGACACGCCTCTTCTTGGTATTGCCTGTGGAACGCTGGCCGTTAGTATTCCGTGCCCCTCAAAACAATGAATAGAGATTGTACGTTTGGGTAACGGGGATCTTTTAGCTTGAAATTTGCACACATTGAGTTGGAAGGAGAAAATGGACTGTGTTCACCCACCAGGTGAGCTGGGAACTGCGCTGACGCGCCCCTTCTTACTAGCCATTTTCTTCTCCCCCCCGTCCTCCTCAGCTGAAGCCAGGTCGGGTGGCGGTTGGGTCACCTTGTGTTTCTTCTCCCCTGTGCCCCACATTTCAGCGAGACTGGATTGTTGAGGCGGGGTAGGCCTGACGCTTTTCGGCATCTCGAAGAATTTCCCTGGTCAGTACAGTCAGAGGGGATTGTTGTGGGTGGGGACGAGAAGAGACTTGCGGAGTGTTTGTTGCCTGTTCATGAGGTGCGTATATGCGGTGATGCGAACGCGCGTGCGTGTGACGAGCATTGCTTACAGCATCCAAGTCGGACGCGTCGTTCAGCCTGATGAACACGGCAAGTTACTCGAAACACTACCATGATTGATGACTCGGCGACTAATAAAAACGTCTGGTACACGCTTTCCGCGTCCAGCGCAGAGTTGTCGGCCAGGGCTAAGTTCGGCAAATGCCGGGATCTGTATAGTTTTGATCTTGTGGCTTGGGTGACCCACAAGCCGCTGTTCCTCGAGAACAAGCTGTACAATGGCCGAACAGGTGTGTGTCGAAATTGTTCTGGATGCATGTCGTCGGTAACCCCCTACAGATCGAGAAAGCCTTCCAAAAGCAACATCTATTCCAAAACGCCAAAATCCGTGGTATGGGCTGATAAGTTGGTCTCCCAGTCGAGAGTTACTCATCTGCTGCCGGACTCGTGAAGGCGGCAAGAAGGTTTCGACGAGGGACAAGCGATGGTACAAAGATGTCGGTCTGGGATTTAAAACCCCATCAGAGGCAATCCACGGCACCTACATCGGTGCGTTTCTTCTCTATCCCTCTACGTACAGCTACATCTGGTGCGCGCAGACAAGAAGTGCCCCTTTACTGGCAATGTCTCGATCCGTGGGCGAATCCTTACAGGCAAAGTCGTCTCGACGAAAATGACACGGACAATCATTATCCGCCGGGACTACCTGCACTACATCCCCAAGTACAGTGCGTCGCGGGCGTGGCCAGAGTCGCTCTGACGATCTGACGTGTGTCCCGCAGACCGTTATGAGAAGAGACACAAGAACTTGGCTGCACATGTGTCTCCTGCATTCCGTGTGGAGACTGGAGATACGGTTACTGTGGGTGAGTGGAGACCGGGCGCGACACGACCTCGGCTGAAGAGCGCACAGGCCAATGTCGACCGCTGTCGAAAACGGTGCGGTTCAACGTGCTCCGAGTGGCGAAGAACAAGGCTACGGCCAAAGCATTTGGCAAGTTCTGAGCAGGGCTGGTTGGACGCTATTCCTGTGTATCAGATGGCACGACTTTTTTATACACACATGCTGGAATAAGAATAAAAAAAAAAGAGACTGGTCTGTGTCGTAAGCACAAACAAGGGTAGACAAGGTTTACTACTCCACACCCGACTTGCACCGTCTGGGTGATCGACAGTCACGTCTTGCCCAAGCTGGCGCCCACTTTGCTCTCCGTCCTCACCTCCAAGCTATCCAGGTCGCGGACACAGTCGTCCCAGACACCGCCTGCCTCTTCTGCATCCCCCTCCCAGGCCCCGCCAATGGGCCAGCAACAGTCCAAAAAGCCCAAAAAGACCGCCAGGGAGAAAGACCAGGATCCACCCCAAGATGCCCCGTTCCAGGACCTTGGCGACTCTGTCTCCCGCGGCACCCTCTCTCGTGCATCCCTCCACCCAACTCCCGCACAAAGCGCCGCCCACGAGTACGATGCAGTTCGCAGTGCCGCTGCGTCCGTAGACTACCCAGACCGTAGCACCACTCCGATCGGCGCAAGCGGATCCCAGCCGTCAGGCTCGCCCAGCGTTACTCTCCCCACTCTTCACCCTCCTCCCAACAACCACTCTTCGTCCTCCTTGCTCTCCCCCACGTCAGCGCCGCCTACCTCCACCCCGTCAACCAAGCCATCCCCCACCCCGCTTGACATTCCAATTACCCAGGCCATTCTCTCTACGTCGACGATGCCTCCCTCCTTCACTCCCGGCTCAACGGCAAGCAGCTTCCCCTTGAGCGACGCCCTCAGTCCTGCAGGAAATGGCGGCAAAGAGAAGCTCAAGCAGTTCGACATTGACGACATGATACAACGTCTCCTCGACGTTGGTTATACCGGCAAAGTCAGCAAGTCTCTCTGTTTGAAAAACGCAGAGATTTCTGCCATATGTCAAGCGGCGAGGGAGGTTTTCCTCGGCCAACCCACGCTTATCGAACTGTCACCGCCTGTCAAGATCGTTGGTGACGTTCACGGGCAATATTCTGACCTTATCCGCTTGTTTGAAATGTGTGGGTTCCCCCCTTCTGCAAACTATCTCTTCCTGGGCGACTACGTGGACCGAGGCAAACAAAGTCTAGAAACCATCCTTCTCTTACTGTGCTACAAGATCAAGTATCCAGAGAATTTCTTTCTCCTCCGGGGCAATCACGAATGCGCTAACGTGACACGAGGTTTGTCTTTGGTTGACACCTCTGCTCCTTTCACAAGGCTCACCCTGATACAGTGTATGGCTTTTATGATGAATGCAAGCGGAGATGTAACATTAAAACGTGGAAAACATTCATAGATGTCTTCAACTGCTTGCCCATCGCAGCTGTTGTCGCCTCCAAAATATTCTGCGTTCATGGTGGCCTTTCTCCTTCACTCCATTCGATGGATGACATCAAGCGTATACAGCGACCCACGGACGTCCCTGACTACGGTCTACTCAATGATCTATTGTGGTCGGATCCATCGGATACTGCTCTTGACTGGGAGGACAATGAACGGGGTGTTAGCTACTGTTTTGGGAAGGCAGTGATCAACGACTTCCTGGTGCGGTATGACATGGATTTAATCTGTCGCGCGCACATGGTAGTAGAGGACGGTTATGAGTTTTGGAACGATCGAACATTGGTCACTGTGTTTAGCGCGCCGAACTACTGTGGAGGTTTGTTGGTGTTCTTTTCTGTTGAAGTGACTTGCTCATTCACTTGCGTCAGAGTTCGACAATTATGGGGCTTGTATGAGGTATGCCTTGTTTCCCTCCATGGCTCTTGTTCTGATGATCCTTGCTACAGCGTGTCTGAAGATTTACTTTGTGCATTCGAGCTGCTCAAGCCACTAGACGGTCCTGCACTACGGAAAGAGATGACCAAGGCCAAACGCAAGAGGTGAGAAACGTCAAGTGATGAAATGGACCGTCAGTCTGATTGCATTGGCAGTCTGATGGCGACGACCCCATGATAGTGCCCCATGATAGTGCTTTGATCCCCGTGTCACCTGAGACCGTTGGACCTCAGGTGGTGTCATGCCTCCTTCCGTTGGTGACGGATCCGTATTTTATTCAGGCTGACTCTCTTCTATGTGGACGACTAGAACAAGAGGATTTGGGTACCCATGACCTCCCTCCTCCCATTCATCCGTCTCCGCTCCTCGTGCCTGTTTCCAGCCTCCGTGCCCGTTACCCTACCTGCTCTCATAACTGATATTCCCCCCTGTCTCCACCGTTCCCAGTTTCGGCACGCTCATTTCGTTGAAGGCGCAAGCTTGTAACCTACTCGCAATCTCATCTACGCTCATTTTCTCGTTACTTTCATATTCGTGCAGTTCGGAGCCTCACCCTTCCACTCTCCACTCCAGTAATCTTCTGGTACACTGAGTTCCCTATTCTGTCCGCCTTACTTCCGGGGTTGTTAATTAACTCATGGCATATCTTCTCTTCCTGTTTGTGATATAATAATATTGCTGTCATTGGACACCTTGCAAGTGGCAATTGAAAAGGTTTACGGTGCACGGACTTGGGGTACAGCAGAGCCATTCATTCACTGTATGCCAAGAAAAGTATCTAACCTAGAACATATCATAGATCAGAATTCCGAACGCACAAACAATCATGCCAGCTCCTAACAACCCCCAGAACGTCAGCGCAACGGTACCAAAACTCAGATCAGAGACAAGTGTCAGGACTATGGTGAGTAGACTCCCAACTGATGTCACTATAGGACCCCAAATTCCCAACAATATCTGTCAAAATGGTCCATTTAAAGTCTGACGGCACCTGTGCAAATGACGCTATGTCGTACCATAATTCCAGCATTGAACACCACACCCGACGCCGCTATGCCTGCGATCGCCAACAGTACATTTCCATTTTGTGGTAGTCGAAAAGTCTCAGACCCGTGATAGTGTAGGAGAGGTATTGGGATCCAGAACACAAGTAGGGTACAAAGGCCAATAGTTGCCGTGATCAAGTTAGGGTGTAGGCCAAATGGTGGTGGGAATACGACATCGTCTGCACGGAGGATAGCAGCTGTCTCTTCGTCTAGAGTGATGTTTGCACAGTCAGGAAGTGGTTGATAAGGACCGGAATCGACAGCCAATTCTGAGTCGGACGGTAATGCAACGTATCTCGTGTAGAGAACTTGATAAAGGCCGTACAGGACAGATGCAACTAGCGTCAATATGTTTCCGATGAAAGGCGCGGGGGTATTTGATAGATCTGCCTCAGCTAACTGTAAGTGCGGCGACGAAGTAGTGGTCCAAGTAGTGGTCCCGCCATAGACCACGGTGAGGACGCCGAATGTAGCAATGATTACCGCAGACAAACGGAGAGCCCCCCATTGTATTCCAAGCAGCTTGACACTCAAGATGTAAGCAAAAAACGCGTTTGCATTCCAAATTGCTGTCACGTCCGTGACCCTGGAGAAACGTTAATGTGCGAAGGTCAGAGGCAAGACGTCGTACGAAGTCAGAGGTACTGCAATAAACCACAGCAGAGCAGGGAGGTTGTAAAATGTTGTGATACAAATGATGGGAATGACCAATTTCGCCACGGAGATATTAGCAACCGAAGGGGAGCGACCAGGATTCCAAGTAGTCATCTGTACTGTAAGAGCAACGTTGAGGCCGGCCAACAGCGGACGAAGGCCGTGCTTCGTCTTGAGTAGCACGTAGAGCAAATGAATCGGGAAAGCTAACAAGAAGCATGAGTGAACAATGTAACTGGAGTCCCAATTCAGTTGATTATTCGCGTGCGGCGTGTTCTGACTTACAAGATAAAGTATGGCTGCTTGTATCCCAACGTTGTTTGCAGATACTATCCAAAGGTCGAGCTATTGCGACGAATATGGGTGCATAACTGACCTGTGTCGTCTGCGTCTCTACTACGAAGGCAATGAGAACTGCGAGAAACAAGATGAAGACGGCTATCCTAGATGTGGGCATAGGCATGACACGTTCCATTTGGCACAAGACCGAGAGGAGCTGACAGCACTATCGAATGTGCACGTGACCGGGCTACGCTCGCGAAAACTTGATGGTTCACCTTAGGGTTGTCGAGAATGTTGCGGGCTTTGCTCACCTCAAGTCGCCCGCTTCTCATGCGGTTTCGCGCTGCGACCATCACACACGCCAATCTCCTTGCAGCTGAACGTTTTGTCGCCCCTCCTGCACCACTGGTCCGAGCGTTGACGAGAGGAATGAAGGTCAGGTCGTCGGTCAAGGTCATGTGCGACGGTTGCAGCGTCGTGATACGCAAAGGCAGGGTATATGTTATCTGTTCAAAGGATCCCAAACATAAACAGGTATGAGATGCCCGTCATGCCATGCTTGCATCATTGACTCCCTTAAAGCGACAAGGGTAGCCTCCCGACCCATGAACACATTCTCTATGCCGTGCATCACAACATGAGCGTTAATTGTGACAGAAGTGTTTCTTGTGAATACAATAGTTGGATGCAGCTTGTCAAGGGTCCGCCCTACTTATCCTGACAGCCTGATCCACATCTGATACTCAAACTCAATGCCGTTCTCGGTTTGAATCCCTACTGGAACCTCGAAGCCCACCCACGCACTGTGCTCTTCATGAGATGCTCTTCTCCATCCTGCACCCAGGACATCGGGGAAGAACACATCGCAATCGAATTCTGGGTTATTAATACGTGTCATGAGGATGCGATCCGCTTGTAGCGCCGGGCGGCTGGGATGCTGGTAACCCGATGCTAGTGCCTCCTTATACAAAGAGGATCCTCCGATGATGAACAAACGGTGGATGTTGCTCTGAGATCCCCAAGTCTCTACAGCGGTTTTCAGGTCAGAGCACAGATGTGTTAGATCAGTTGGTGAGGGCGTTGCCGCGTCTTCAGGAAATCTAATGCCTGGTTAGTTGCTAGATCGGTGTCACTTTGGAATCGGCGCACAGATCATAGTCATTGTTGCGGCTGAGCACAATGTTGATCCGCTTTTTCAGCGGCCTGAACTTCGGCGGAATACTCTCCCAAGTTTTCCTGCCCATGATCACCAGGTTCACCTTTGCAGTGGGTGCATCCGTCGTGACCCGGGCAAAGTATGCTAGGTCCTGAGGGATATGCCAAGGCATCGTGCCACCCCTTCCAATGCCATTACGCCTTGTTGCAGCGACGATGAGGGCTAGCGACGACATGGTTCCAGGTAAGCCTTCTTTTGGTAAGTTATCTAGGGCGCACAAAATTACTCGAAACATGGCATGGATAGATATTATATACAAAGTGCGATTAGCCCCATTTCTTCCATTCACTCCCCTCTGGAGGCTTTACTTCGACCTTTTCTTTCTGAACCTCATCCCAGTTTGTGCTGAGCGTCGTTCCGCCACTCTCTTGAAAACTCTTTATCATCGCACGTCTCGTGTCGTCGTCTGCGTCTGCAAAGATCTTTTGGAAAAAAGTATTAACAGTACTGTCACCACCGATATTGGGATCTTCCTCCGTAGTTTTCTCCTTGTCGCTGGAAAGAATGCCCGTAGTAATGCCCTCCCAGTTCTTTCTCTTGTGACTAATCGGGATTTCTGACGACACTGGAGCAGCGGAATTTGCAAGCGCTAAGAGACACTGCAGCGGTGTAATGTGCGAAAAATCGGAGCGACATACGATCAGGGACTTCACCAATGAGACCCCCCCATCGTCCCAGGACCATTTTGGCGAGCTTGATCTCAACTTTCACTCTACCCACGGCGTAACCGCTCTGGGTAGGGTCGATCTGGCCCTTGAGGGGCTGAAACGATAAGACTTTGTTACCATTTCGATATACGAGCTATTGCTTCTCAGTAAAGGATGCATCGGATCAGGACGTGTAGCTGACGTTTCGTGGTTCAAATTGCACCGATACTGCATCGGGGTCCGCCCCCCGGTCGAATACCGAGAGGACGAGCTTCTCGTCGGTCTCGTAGAACTCGTATCTAAGAGGAATCAGTCATCGGTGGAGTTTGGTTCACATTTCTCGTACCTAAGAGAGGCCATTCGAACTGGTAGAGATGTGACTGAGATGAGAGCAAGCGAGTCGACGGGATTGATGTCACGTGAGTATGTCACTAATCGTCTGCTCAGTCATCGACGCTGTAGGGCCTTGTCTCGCAGCGAACCAGATGCGCTTGGCTTTGTTGACCTTTCAGGGGGGGGCTTTTTGCCTAGATGAAGGTGGAATACACACCCATAAAGATCCCCGTCCGAATATGCCCATGCAGAACAGACTGGCAGTGTTCTAAGGTGAACGTTTTGAGGACTGCTATGTACTGGTCGCAGTAGAGTGTTGGATCTGAGTGCGACTATGTATAGCATGGATGTGAACCTTACTGTACATAAACAGAACGTTTTACTCCACGTTGATCCTCTTCTTTGTTGACTTGACCTCCACCTCGAGTAGACGGTAGTTGATTTGCGTACGAGTTCGGGGCTTAGACTGGCTTGTCTCGTCGTGCTGGACCCTTCCCACCCTCTGCACTGCAGGACATCAGTGCCATGGCAGGGTCTCGAAATACCGTCGATTCTTCCAGACCATGGCCGACTGGGGAACACTACGAATTCCTGCCCAGTTCAGAGTCTTCAGACCCGCAGGAAGTGTACAGGGATACCTCAAACACAATGCCAATGGGAGGATATGTGGACACTTCATACCCGGATACCACTCAAGGGGACCGTTCCTCTTCTGACTCTGCTTCTTCGTGCACATCGCCAGCACCAACCCGGGCACCGACCCCGTCTCCGCGTCCAACCCATCGATTCACCTCGTCCGTTTCGGACATGGACGGTGAACCAGCATCACCGTTGCTCAGAAGTTCCGGGTTTTATACCAGTATTCGGGACGGGAGTCGTAGGTGGTGGGATCTTCATCCACATCCAAGCAGGAGGCGGAAACGAGAGGGACGGATATGGAGGACCTTCAGGAAAGCTGCAAGGAGGGTCGTTCGACATCCTTTGTTTCCTCAACAGCCAATAACTATTGTGAGTCCTTTCATCTGTCTTGGGCGTTACAGATCAGGCTCACTCCTGATGAGATTTTCGCTCTTCTACTTTTCACAGTATTTGCAATCTCGCTCACATTGCTACTCATGTACGTGCTGAACCCCGACAAGGAACCGCTGCCTTGGCAAGCTTACTGTGCTATCCCACCGTCCTCATATTACCCTCCAAATTACCGCACACGCTTGCCCTATCCGTATTTAAATCCCCTTCCGAAAATGTTTCCACCGATGTTTCCTCCGGACGACTTGAATTCTATCCCGCCTGCAGGAATACTTTTAGGTGTTTTCTCCATGGATTCCGCATTAGAACGCAGGATGCTGATAAGGACGACATGGGCTTCACATCCTCGTAGCCGAAATGGCGCGGGTGCAGGTGACGACGGATCTGGAACATCGCGGACGATAGTGCGGTTTATTCTCGGCCAACCTCGGAAAGGTTGGGAAAGGCGTATACAAACTGAAATGGAGAGTGAGTTATTATCATGTTCGAGCATGCACGTCCCCTGACATTGAGTTTTTGACGACTTCACGCAGTTTATAATGACATTATCATTCTACCTTGTCCTGAGAACATGAACTCTGGAAAGTCACATGCGTATTTTAGCTGGGCTGCTGAAAATGCGTGGGTGCCGCCTGTTTATGTCAATACCTCCATTCCTTTGCCACACTTTTCCTATTTGGCACAATCATCGCCAGCGCCCCACCCTGCTCCTCATGATTCACGTCTTGCCTGGAAAGACTATGCTTCTGGCCAACCCAGGCCTTGGGTACGACCAGACTTTGTCGCTAAAGTGGATGACGATGCGTTCGTGATGCTGGCGGAGCTAGAGTCCAGGATGAGGCTAGAACTACACACCAAAGGGCACAGCCCATATGGCTCCTCGGAAAATATCACGTTCGTCAAGGCCGAGGCTCTCGACCCTCATCTTCATGCTTCTACATTACAGTCAGGTGTTGACGTGGTACCCAAACAGACTGGCAATGTCCAGGACCCTTTGGTTTACTGGGGCTATCTTGTCAAGGATCTCTTCATGGCCGGCGAGCTATATGGCTTGAGCTGGAGCCTCGTTACTTGGGTTTCACAAGACCCAAATGTCAAAGGGTTGACAAAAGGTGCCGAAGACAAACAAACTGCAAGATGGATGGCTCTGCATCCGCAAGCAGCTCAAATTCGCTGGGTGAGTGAACGATGCTGGATATATGATCATCCCCGTGCTGGCACCGTGTGAGTACAATGTTAACTCATTCATCACTACCACTTCCGCTCATGCCCCTCCTAGGTATTCGCATGGATTTTTATTTCCCTCTCATGTCACGCGGGTGAAGCAATCTGTACTATCCTATATTGAGAAGGGGTCGAAGAACAGGTCTATTCAGGATTCACTAAATGTTCCCTATAACCCTACACCATCCTCATGGGCCCATTCAAGTGTGTCGACGTTCGGCGTGCGCTACCAACAGCCAGTTAAGGATATGAGGCTGGCTGAAAGTGTGGAGGCCCTAGTAGAGGGGAGCGATATGTCCAGGCTACATGAAGGTTGTTCAATAATCGGTCGCACTAATAATGTTTACTAAATGTTCTGTCAGGGATGGGGCTTGGAACGAGTCATGCATGGCAATACAGAGAAGGTCGCTTGAAGCGCTATGAAAATAAAAGCGTCGGCGGAACGGTTGTCGTGCACTTTATCAAGAAGCACGCGTGGTTTTTAGAAACTGCGCTCGCCTTCCTCGAGGCCGACGACTACTCGGAATCCGAATTAGAGCGCATCCCTAGCAACCTAAACAAGGGAAGCCTTAACGTTGGTCTCCCGGCTGTTTGGACCGACGCAAATGTATTCAATCACACGAATCCAAGTTCGTCGTGACCAGTTAACATGCATGGTCGATTTATAACTGGGATCAAGTGGACACCATTCTTGATGCCTACTTCTTTGTTCGTTAACAAACAGTCTGAGGCTGCATTACATCACCTTTTGAATTCAGAAGATGGATATATATACCTCCGTGTCGCGATCGAATATCGCCTAAGCCTTGGTTGGACATCCAGAGAAGCCATTTAATCAATAACCATCCAAAGCCAGATTCCTGCAAGCGGCTAAGCACGGCTCTTCTGCTCACCGTCTAACCAGACCCTTTCCCTTATACCAACTACCTTTCTTTGTTTGCGTATGAGATCCTGACGCCTGTTTCCGAATGTTGTCTGCGAATAGGGCATCTGCAAACGGGTCTCCACAAGTGTTGCAATCGCTTGCATATTTTATACGCTTGAGAGCATATGCACCTCCACAAACTCTCCAGATCCAGTGGTGGAACCGCCGAGATAGTCACAGGAAGGGGTGTATGAAAGTGATAACGAGCAGAAACTTGATCCATCCGTTCGAGAGCGCGCGCGACTGACGATTATGCGATCGGACCAATGTTCAAGGTTTCAAAAGAAACTAGGAGATCTCCTTGTAAGAAGGGGAGAGTATAGCAGAACGAATTGTGGTTTCAATAGCATCGAAAGTCCAATCACAAACGACCTATGGAACATCAACTGATGGGCTGAGGCAAGGTGAGAGTAACGGACATACTTTGTGGTACTCAAAAACTTGGTACTGGAGCAATGGTCATCTGCCCACTTTCGAAGAGTCCGCGACGATCTCACAACACTGTTCCCGTGTGGTTGGTCCCCGTATAGTCGCTGCCAATCCATGGAGGAAACCCTCGCTCGTTATCCCATGCGTCGACACCAACTTCGCAGAACACATGGCCACGGGGAGGAGTCTGGCACTGACTAATGCGTAGGTCCACCAAAGATATGCTGAGCGAAATCAAAATCAACGACTCTTTCTGTGTATTGCTCAGTCCTCCAGTCTGAGTGATCTTCATGACCAAGCGCGGGTATGGGTTTCGTCGCAGGAACGTTCGAGGCGCGATAGCTGCCTGAAAGAATAAGAAACGACGGAGTGCTTCGCCCTTTGCAACGTCGACAAGTATATATTATGAACGCAGAGGATGACGCGAGCGTCGTAAGAAGCGACGTGCCGAGTCCCCAAGGCGGAATAGGCAGGTTCGTTTGGAGGATGCCCACAGCCAGAGGGCAGTGGGGGGAGCAGTGGAGGGTCTCCTGCGCTTTGCCGGAGGTACAGTCGCAAAGATAGCGATATTGTCTGGCCCTTCACCGCGACGCCACATGCATGTTCATCCTGAACCCTCGCCTCACTCCGCGACGTTGACGAAGAGGTCATGGATCCTTCATGTGTATTTGGCTGGCCTGATCCAGTCTAGAACAGCATCGACTGCGAGGCTTGCGAAGCATGTGAGTCTGAAGCACATTTTCACCACATCGCAGCCGACAGGCAGGCCAGGGCAGGCCGCTCCGTCTGTCCTTCGGGCAAGTTCGACGACGCATAACAATTGATAAGGGCCAAGCCTGCCTTGCTTGATACTTGAGTTGCAACGTCAACCTGGCAACTTCCCGCTGCCTTTCACATCCATTTGCGCCGAGTCTTCGAGGTGCCATAATGATCGTTTAGCCTCATTCATCCTGCAGAACGACCAGGTGAGCCTTCTCTGTCTTGCCTTCAACCATGGCCGTCTTTTCCGCGTTGTTCAGGTTCACCCTGCCAAATATCTCCGTCTATCCCATACAACGCCTTGTGTCCAATATCGAACCATCGCTAAACCTTTCTGTTCTAGCGGCCCCCACCCTCTGAGTACCTTTCTTGAAACTCTCGTGTTTTGCTTTACTAGCTATCCGCCCTTTTTGCTTTCTGGTGCAACCCGGGATTGACTTGCATCTCACATCTCTACTATAATACGCATCACTCCATACCGTGAATTTATGTCCTCGACACCGGTCGTTGGCACTCTTATCGCTGTCCTCTCGCCTGTGTCCTTTAACTCGTCATTTGCATCTCCGAGCTACACACCTTCACCCTCTTCTGGGGTGAATATCGCTTTCTCAAATACTTTCGCCACATCGCCAACTCCACCCACTTCTCCAACGTCGGTATATTCGGAACAATCTCAACAGTCATCTTCGTGCGTTTACAATCAACTCTCGAGGCTCCTCTGCATGAATCACTCACAGTGCTATACAATCCACGATGTTAGCAACAACTATAACTACTACCGCAACACCGTCGCCAGCAAGTCCGCCCACGCCGTCGCCTACTGTTTCCCTCACCTCTGCAAGTCTTTCGCCAACGTTGTCCTCCATAGTCGTCACCTCGAGCAATGACCTGTCAACAACATCGACTTCAGAAACCTCTGTCCAACCCACAACCTCTTCAACGACATCTCCGAGGACCACCCACTCCCCAACACTGATGTCATTCCCCTTCACCGCTACCACACTTGGCACGACCACTTATTTGACTTTAACTTCAACTTCCAATGTGCCATCTCAAGGTTCTCCGGAGAGAACTGACACGCCGTTGTACGAGTTTCTTTAGATACTTTGCTCGAGCGTGGCTGAACGCCTTCAGTAGAACGACGGTGTTAGAAA
>JBBPUK010000180.1:0-42825 GCA_038094635.1 Tylopilus cervinicoccineus
TGGTAGCCAAGAGTTTGTACTTTGTTTGGTCACACCAAAGCTTGGCGAAATTCCCACGAGTGTTTGCAGTGCGCTTTGCGCACTGTGTCAAGGTTAGTTATTGGAATGGTTTTGTTGCTCACTGTATGTCACCCTTCTTTGCTAATAAGAGCTATTATCTAAACATCTCCATATATCCAGAGTAAGACTTTATCTCAGCTCATACTTGTGAGTACTCCATTGATCTTGATTCTCTACATTAGTTCCTCCATGAGAAGATGGCTCATGTCCAAGAGTGATACCAAGGCCCTACAGATACCAAATATTCTCTAACACTGGATCTCCATGTTAAAGATCAGGTGTTCATTAAGGCCAAGTATTTCAACTCCACTAGACCTTCTAAGAAGTGATTGAAGAAGAACTTAGGACCTTTTGAGGTTATTGTGCAGCCTGGTATCCACTTTTTCACACTTCACCTTTCTGATAACATGAGAGCCATTGAAGAACTCTAAGTTCTACTGAAAGCACCTAAGAGGCCTTTCTATAGGTTCTAGAAGTGTGTGTGTATGGAAAGAGTGATAGATTCACTCTAATAGAGACTCAATGGAAAGGAGAGTAGGACAATAGAAGTCCTCAAGCTGAGAGCCAGCTAGGAGAATGCTGGAAAGAGGTCTGGTGCATAAGACTGGAGGTCTGGTTGGTCATCAATAAGGTCAGTGGGCAGTAAGGTACAATTAGAGCAGTAAAATATAAATAGAACAGTGATGGTAGCAGTAACAATAGCAGTGGATGGTTAGTATATGGTTGAACAATGATGAGCAAATAGGAGCTGACTTTCCTAATCTCACTATACCAGATTTATAGTCCCAGGCATACCTGAGACTCTATATATGAAATTGGAAAGTCAGTAACAATTTAATGTGAGACTATAAGTCCACATGTAAGTTCAAAAACCAAATAGTAAGAAGTGTTGATGGTCCAGTCTATGAGACCAAAGTCTGAGACTGTCTATATAGTCTGAGGTAAATCTAAGTCTGGGTTGGTCTACATATAGGGTGATGGGGAGATATAAGAGACTATGAAAGGACTAAGAACAGATGACAAAAACATGGAAAATTAAGAAATGTAACTATAGAGACACACCAGTCTCTATACCATTCATACCATTCACACCATTTTCCATGTCTCCTAATTAGAGCCTAGCATTTTGAACACTATTCCAACCAGATCCAATCTCCACCACCTCTGGTAGAGGTCAATGGAGAACCAGAGTTTGAGATTACTGAAATTTTAGATTCAAAGATAGACTACTGAAGAAGAGCCTGCAAGCTGTTGTACTTGGTTAGATGGTTGGGCTACAAAGGGACTGATAAAGAAACTTTATGGCTACTTGCCATCAAGCTGAGTTATGTGTCAGATCTTCTAGTAGATTATCATCTCCAGTATCCAGATAAACCTAGACCTTATACTTAGGTATTAAGACATTTTCATTTTAGGACTACTTTACAGGTGTAGGGAGGAACTATCTACTGGCTGGACTTTTCTATAGCCTCCTCATCACTCTCTCCTTCTCAGCACTCCAACTCCAACTCTTTCTTCTGTAGCCCCTCTGCTTCCTCTATAACTCCCTTCTTACCCTTCATATTCTCCTCTAATTACTCCTTGTCCTCCAACTCCCAGTTTCCATGCTCCCTTATCCATACCTTCTCCCTCAGCACCACTAGCTTGGCCAGAAGATAATTAGTATGAATAAACCACCTAGTCATCTTCTTCAGAGACTGGGCAATATGCCACCTAATCTCTGTCCACTCCTCTGATAGCCCTCCATGTCCAGACTCTGCTCCCTCTGACCACTGTTTCTTATGTGGTGCTTCCTCCTCACTGTTGTCATCTGCTAGCTTCTAATATGACCCTAATCCAGAGAGCATCTTACTTGAGAGTAAGCTTGGTGGGTTCATAGATTGCACAAGGTATGTGTGGTGAAGTAGGTGATAAGAGGCTTGTGAAGGTGCTCTTAATCCCTTGCTAAGACTAGCTAGTAGAGGGGGAAACATCAAGAGAACAAGCTGAGGGTTTCAGCATTGCTCTCTAATCTTTATATACTACTTAACTGTACAGCCACATGTGCACAGACCAGGTAGTTAAGTATAGTAATTGTCTACTTGTGGTCAAACCCTTGACCCTTATCAATGCCTCATGGTGACAGTGATCAGCAATCCTGTGCTGCCACAGCAGAGATTAACTGCCACCTTCTATATGGCATCTTCTATTAAAGAAGAGAAGAAAAGCATCCAGAAAGATTCAGATGAGTGGAAAAAAAGAGCACTGGGTCAGGACACAGATGAAGAGTAAAAATGAAAGGGGACCCAATCAGGAAATTAGTTCCCACACCTTAGAAGTGCAATAGATTCCAAAACCTACTGTCAAGGGTGATAGGTGGCCCTATAGGGGACACTTTATTACCTATGCTCTGTCTAGGTGGTCTTTGGACTCTTCAATACCTAGCATCTCCTGGTGTCATCACATGACTGATCACATGGACTGCAAATAAAGTAAATACATCTGTATATAGAAAGAAAGAGGCCATGGAAAAGAATATATATGTTATCTTGGGTAACTAGTATCTGTGTGATGTGACTGTAACACTATCCCCCTTCTAAGGTTTGGATTCTCAGATGAACCAGGTACTCACAGAGCACCGGCCATATCCAGGACATTGAAAGGGAGGCCCTGCACTAGTGGATCCATGTAAAAGTCTGTTCATTTAAAAAGGGTAAGAAAGACCAATGGATCAATCTGGAGTGACCAAGGGGCAGAGAGATGGGCGTGGTGGAAAGCCTTTAGTGTGTCCTATGCATTACCAAGGTTCTTGGCAGGCTTCCAAGTCCTATCCTTGTTCCCAAAATCCTTCCAGTGGATTAAATATTTCAAATGTGTCCTATTCTAGCAGCTAACCACCAAATAGTCCACTTTCTACTTGAAATCTCTGTCCTCTATGACAAGCATGGGGCCTGGACATTAAGGGACTTGCCCCTCAAGATGTTTCTTGTAGGGTTTCACCTGAGAAACATTAACTGTGGGGTGGATGTATAAACTTTTTGGCAGCAATAGCATAACTGCATTTGTGCCTACCAGGGTAGTGATCTTGTATAGCCCTAGCCAATACTCAGTCAATTTCTTTGAAGCTCTTGTGAGCCTTAAGTTCTCCATGGATAGCCAAACCAGTTGGCTGACTTCATAATTAGAGGCATTGAAATGATACTTGTCTGCCTATATCTTTGTCTTCTCCTGTACTTGCAGGAGGTTGTGATATACTTCTTCCAGGATTGTGGAGTACTCATCCACTATAGGGGCTGTACTACTTCCAGTGATGGCTTTAGTGCCCAACCACATTGGGTAAGTGTGAGTGATGCTAAAAGGAGTCTTCTTCATAGAAGAAGAGACCCTGGAATTAATATAGTATTGTATGATTGTCACATCCATGACATCTGACCTATCTCTGAACTTCTCCAGACCTCCATCATGCCCTCTGACTCCCCAACTTCTGTCCTAATCTCTGGACTTTGACCTCCAGCTTCAGACTACTTTGTACATTTCAGTTACATTACTTTTTTGTTCTCATTTAGTCCTGGCTCTGCTTCTTAGTTATCTCCAATCCTATGCTTGTATAGCTCTGGCTATGTTCCTCCTATTCTTCATTCTCCAGTCTTGATCTTCTTTCCTTCTGTCTTATTCATATGTTAGTCATCTCCACAGTTCTGCTCACTAATGCTATATTCCTTTGTCATATATAAAGTCCATAGTTCTCTGCTTGTACTTTAGCTTGAATCTCAAATTGAGTGAATCCTGAACTCCTTCCTCTCTCCATTTATCTGATTTTCAAAATACTAGATCATGAACAGCAGCAAGGGCACACCACATAAGGTGAAGCTGAATGATTCCTAGGACCTTGAACTCTGGAGTTCTGGAGTATCCATTGGAGTTTGTCCCTAGTGAGACAGTGTTATGGTCACATCACACTACGGATATCATTTATTTTTCTTTTCTTTTCTTCTCTTTGCACCTGGACGCGTTTACTTCATTTGCAGGCCATGTGACTAGTCACATGATGACATCAGGAGAGCTAGATATTAAAGAGTCCAAAGACCACCTAGACAAAGCATAGGTAACAAAGTACGGCCTTTGCCATCACCTGTCGCCCTTGGCAGTAGATTCTGGAATCTATTGCGCTCCTAATGCGTGGGAACTAGTTTCCTGTTTGGGTTCTTTTCATTTCCGCTCTTCATTTGCACCCTAACCCAGCGCCCCTTAATTTCTGCTCATCCGGATCTTTCTGGATGCTTCTCTTCTCTTCTTTGATAGAAGACGTCATACAGGAGGTGGCAGTTAATCTCCACTGTGGCAGCACAGGATTGCTGATCGCCATCGCCATGAGGTGTAGATAAGGGTCAAGGGTTTGACCATAGTAGGAGATCTACCATATTAGGGTAGCTGGTCCATGCCCAGGTGGCTGTACATTAGAATAGTATATAAAGGCCAGAGAGCAATGCTGAAGTCCTTAGCTTGTTCTCTTGGTGTTCTCCCCTCTACTAGCTAGTCTTAGCAAGGGATAACATAGGCACCTTCATAAGCCCATTATCACTCCATTCACCACCGCAACCTACGAACGCCCAAGCTTACCTTCAAGTGAGACACTCTCTGATTTAGGGTTGTATCATTAGAACAAGCTCCTAACGTTCATACCTCGCACTTCCTAGCCTCATCACCTAGGAAGAAGTAAGTTTCAAGTGGACGCTCGCACAGCCATCTTTCTCTTATAGGCGCCAAGTGCCATCTGTACCCTCTGTTCTTCCCCTAGCCCTACAGATCATACACCATTATCTAGTAGCCAATCGGGTAGTAGTAGAAGACCTGAACGATCAAGGCAATCTAGATCTCCCCATAGTACAATTAGAGGAGCTAGCGGAGTACCTGACAAGAGAACGTCAGGCAGAGTCAGAGAGGCAATTTGAAGAGGCCTTCTGGGGGTACTTAGATCAGCTGGAAGTTGGATTCTCTGGTATCTGGGTCGAGAACAACCCCAGAGACCTCACCAGCAGTGCGCTATCAGTTGACCCTGCACTCTATTTCAAACAAGAAGAGATCGAAGGGCCATTCGTTGGCTCAACCGTCTCACCCTCACCACCCCCGCAGCCTTTCCACCTGCCACCCCTAGTAGCTGACCCTTACCTCGACGATGAGTGGTTGGATTACGAGTGGAACCTCTTCCGCCACCAACAAGAGTTAGACCGGATATTCAGGAACTCCCCTTTATCCTCCACCCACTCAACCCCCGCTCCGGCCGAATGCCCATTCATGCCAGATACCAACTCTCGCACACCCTCGTTAGAGCCTGAACTGGTGCAGGAGCCCCCAGCATCTAAGAAAAGGAATACGAGGGAATACGAGAAAGAGATTAGTAGGCAAACCCCGCTAGGATCTAGGATCTGGTTGAGGCCAGTAAAGAAAGTAAAGTACTTCTAGAAACCAATAAACAATGTCACTTCCCCAAGATCTCACCAACATTATCTCCCAACTCGCGTCTGGAACCGATGATTGGGCAAGATTGGTGGTAGAACTAGGGAACTATCTCACTTCAGTAGAAGGTGAAAAAACCAACATGATTAATCACCTGGCCCAGACTGAAGCAAGGGCACTACAGGAATCAAACCGGCTCGTTGTAGTGGCTGGTAAGATAAAAGATCTTGAGGCAATAGTCAGCACTCTTGTCAGCCAAGTCAGAACCCTCTCCGCCAGACCGGCAGCGACTGGTGGGGCAACTGCAGGGCCTAGCATGCCCAAGTTGTCAAAAGTTATCGCGGACCCCAGAACCTTTGAAGGACAAAGGGGCTGCACGTTTAACGAATAGTGGGCGAAAATCCTCATGTGGAAGGATGAGAACGCTGCCGCCCTCCCAGGCAAAACTGCGGTGAAAGCCATAGTGTTCTGGATGACCAAAGGAGATGCTGCCCGCCTTGCTATGACAATAAGCCAGGCAGCTGCAACAGCGGGCTGGCCAGCCTGGGAGGCGTTCAAGAAAATGATGCTGGCAAATTTCAGGCCAGTGAACGACAAAGAGTGGCACAAGCAACAGCTGCTTACCCTCACACAAGGGAGGAGTGATATGATCTCCTTCCTTACCAAGTTCAAGTCCCATCAATTGGTAGCAGCGCTACCAACTGACCAATATATTGATCTGCTATACAAACATGTAGATCAAGGAATTGTAAAGAGGTACCATCGGGCCAAGGGTTACTCTGAGGACCTTGAGGAGTTTATGAAAGAACTCCAAATTCAAGGAGAGCGAGAGGACCTGATGAAGCTTCTCGCCAGGGGAGCGCAGAGGAACTCGGGAGCCCCGAGACACGACCTGAATGCAATGGATATCGATGCGGCGCAACAGAAGCCCGTATTCGATAAAACAAGTTATACCTGCTTCAACTGTGGCAGGCAAGGACATTTTAGGAAGGATTGTAAACTCCCCTCTACGAGATGCATCGAGTGTGGTTTCAGTAGGGGAGGACACCGGAACGTCTGTTCCAAATGGAAACCCCGAGCCCCCGCCCCACCCACAGGCCAGAAAATGAGGCAGGTCATTTGATGGGAAGAGGTACCCTCGGATGGAGAAAAGGACACCGATGCAGGCATGGCATCTTCGGCTATGGTCCGAGGTGCCGGTAAGTCCACTACCCCCGGACCAAACTGGGAAGACAAAGGAAAGGAGGTTGACCCCTCCAAATGCCCCTTACCCAAAATGGTAAGGGAGATGAACTTCGAGGAAGCCTGAGCCTGGTTCTGGGACTACGAAGGTCTTGCCAGCAAGGAAAAAGGCCATGCCTGAAGGACCCCGGGAGTCCCAAAGGTGCATCGCCCAACAGGTATTCCAACCTCTCGGTAGAAGTAGCCGAGGAAATGGAAAAGGAAGCATTCACACAGCCATCAGAGGGGTCCCCTATGGGGCTTGCCAGGGACGTTAAACCTGGGCTTAATTCCTCTTATCATCCAAAACAAAATATCATTTTCCCAGATGATATCTTTGTTAGGAATCTGAAAATAGACAAAGAAATACTTCTCAATATTTGCATCGTGCCCTACAATGAAAGGTTTGAAAAGGGTTATATAAGAGCAGAAGCGCTGCTAGATAGTGGAGCTAATGTGGTATTTGTGGACCGAAAGTGGGCCGATGACGTCAACCTCCCTTTGGTAAAACTCCGCCATGAGATACCCATATATAATGTGGACGAAACAAAGAATTCGGCAGGCAGTATCACCCATACTGCAGAACTGGTACTAGAATTCCAAGGACACCGAGAAAAGATAACGGCAGAAGTAATCGACCTGGGGAAAAACCAATTCATTCTGGGATATGAATGGTTAAAATGCCACAACCCCGAGATCGACTGGTCAAAGGGCACAGTAAAAATGACTCGTTGCCCTCGACACTGCCACCACTTACAGGATAAGCCGGTGTTCCTCCGCATCCTAGAAAAGGAAGAAGAGGACTTCCAATACCAGATTCACGCCATGATAAAGGCGCTAGAAGCACAAGAACCAAAAAGGGAAAAGACAGTTGAGGAGCTGGTTCCTCACAAATACAGGAAGTATTTCGGATGGTTCTCGAAAAAGGAAAGTGAGCACATGCCCGTCAGAAAGCCATGGGACCATGGGATCGATCTAAAAGGAACGTTTAATCCTAAAAAGGGTCAACTCATTCCCCTATCGGTAATGGAACAAGAAGAGGTCAAAGCTTTTCTAGACGATCAGCTAGCCAAGGGGTACATACGGCCATCTAAGTCACCACAAACCTCCCCGGTCTTCTTCGTTCCAAGGAAAGATGGCAAAAAGTGTATGGTGTAGGATTACCGCTACCTAAACGAGCATACCATCAAAAATAATTATCTGCTCCTGCTAATTTCCCAATTAGTGGATAAGCTAAAGGGGGCGAAATTATTTACAAAAATGGATCTCAGATGGGGGTACAACAATATCTGAATCCACGAAGGTGATGAATGGAAAGCAGTGTTCGTCACATTCAAGGGAGCATTTGAGCCGCTTGTGATGTATTTCGGACTTTACAACTCCCCTGCCACCTTCTAGGCGATGATGAATGAGATCTTTGCCGATATGGATGATGTCTGCATCATCTATATCGATGACATAATAATATTTACCAAGACAGATGATCAGGAGGAGCACGACCGGATCATGCTAGAAGTCCTTAGACACCTCAAAGAAAATGATTTGTTTGTGAAGCCAGAAAAGTGCTTCTTCCACGTCAAAGAGGTAGATTTCCTGGGAATGATCATTTCTCCGGAAGGGATAAAAATGGACCCAGCTAAGATAGATGCCATAATGAAATGGCCGGTTCCCACGAAAGTCAAGGACATTCAGAGCTTCCTAGGATTGGCAAACTTCTATTGCAGGTTCATATCCGATTATAGCAAGGTGGCTAGACCACTCCACGACCTGATGAAGAAGGACAAAGCCTTCCTATGGGATGAAGCATGCCAGCACGCTTTTGACATGTTGAAGCAAGCCTTCACCACTACACCCATCCTTGTCTATCCCGACATTGATTGTCAATTCCGCGTAGAAAGCGATTCCTTGGATTATGCAACCGGAGCTGTTTTAAGCATCCTGAAAGGAGATAAGTGGCATCCAGTGGCGTACTCAAGCCACTCCATGACCCTGGAAGAACGGAACTACCCTATTGCTGACAAGGAGATGCTAGGTGTCATCCAAGCATTGGAGCAATGGCGGCATTACCTAGAAGGAGCCAAGTTGCCGTTTGAGGTCTGAAATGACCACAATAATTTAAGGTTCTTCATAACGCGCCAAGATTTGAATCGCCACCAAGCGCGGTGGGCGCAATATCTTACTTGATTCAACATGGTGTGGGTGTACAAACCTGGTGCCTCGATGGTGAAGGCCGACGCACTAAGTCGTTGCCTGGACCATGCCGAAGGGATTGAGGAAGATAATAAAGGAATAATTGTTATTTCCCTGGACAAGATTAGAGCAACCCCCCTAGAGGGCATGCTCTTGATTATAGATGAAGGGGCACAACTTAGACATAAAATATTCCTGGAGACGTGTAAGTTACGTGAAAGGAATATAAGAGAACTCGAAAGAAAGTGGGGAATTCAAGAGGAGCATGATGGCTACCTCAGTGACTGCCACGGCAGAGTGTATGTCCCCGAATTGTTACCACTTTGGATGGAAGTCGTCTGGAAGCACCATGATACGCCCATTATGGGGTATCCAGGACAAGAGAAAATGCTTGAAGTGTTATAACGTAATTATTGGTGGCCAGGTCTTGCCACTTTTGTCAAAGACTACGTCGCTAGATGTGACACGTGCCAACAGTTCAAGGGAATAGGTGCCGCACCAGCCAGCAGGCTCATTCCTTTACCAGTTCTGTCTGGTCCGTGGGAGGATATCACTGCCGACTTTATCACCGACCTCCCCCTCTCTCATAGATTTGATGCCATCTTGACGGTGGTTGACCAGTTCAGCAAGGAAGTCGAGCTGATCCCATGTACCAAGACAATCAGCGCTGTTGATACAGCCAAGTTATTTATGCAGCACGTATGGAAGCACCATGGCCTTCCAAAGTCCATAACTATGGACCGAGGTCTGCAGTTTGCATCACAGGTGATGCAAAATATTAATAAGCAGCTTGGCATTGAGATGCATCTCTCGACTGCCTTCCATCCACAAACGGACGGACAGTCGAAAGTCATCAATTGAGAGATCGGGAAGTTTTTGAGAATGTATTGCTTTGACTGCCAAGAAGAATGGTCGGACTGGCTTCCGATTGCACAGTATAGCATCAATTCCAAGGTATCTTCTTCTATGAAGAAGACTCCATTCTCCCTCACCCATACTTATTCAATGCGGTTGGGCACCGAAGCCGTTATCAGAAGCAGTATGGCCCCTGCAGTGGATGAGTTCTCCACAACCTTGGAAGAAGTGCGCCACAACCTCCTGCAAGCTCAGGAGAAAATGAAATTACAGGCGGACAAGCATCGTTCCGATGCCCCTATCTATGAAGTTGGCCAGCTAGTCTGGCTCTCTATGGAGAACTTGAGGCTCACAAGAGCTTCAAAGAAATTGTCTGAGCATTGGCTGGGGCTATACAAGATCACTACCCTGGTAGGCCCAAATGCGGTTATGTTATTACTACCAAAGACACTACAAATCCACCCTATGGTTAATGTTTCCCAGGTGAAACCCTATAAGGAACATCTCAAGGGGCAAATCCCTCAACGCCCAGGCCCAGTTATTGTTACTGAGGACAGAGACTTTGAGTGGGAAGTAGATTATTTGGTGGCCAGCTGCCAGAACGGGACATACTTGGAATATTTAGTCCACTGGAAGGGTTTTGGGGATGAGGATAGGACTTGGGAGCCTACCGAGAATCTCAGTAATGCGAAGGATGCACTAAAGGCTTTCCACCGTGCCCATCCCTCTGCCCCTCGGTTGCTTGCAATCGACCCTATGGACTTTCTCCTTTTATTTAATAGGTCTGACTTTCTCACCAACCCGCCGGAGCGGGGCCTCCCTTTCAATGTCTTGGATTTCCCAAGTGCTCCATGAGCGCCTGGCTCATCTGGGAATCCAAGCCTTAGGAGGGGGGTAGTGTTATGGTCACGTCGCACTATGGGTATCATTTATTTTTCTTTTCTTTTCTTCTCTTTGCACCTGGACATGTTTACTTCATTTGCAGGCCACGTGACTAGTCACATGATGACGCCAGGAGAGCTAGGTATTAAAGAGTCCAAAGATCACCTAGACAGAGCACAGGTAACGAAGTACGGCCTTTGCCGTCACCTATCGCCCTTGGCAGTAGATTCTGGAATCTATTGTGCTTCTAATGCGTGGGAACTAGTTTCCTGTTTGGGTTCTTTTCATTTCCGCTCTTTATTTGCACCCTAACCCAGCGCCCCTTAATTTCCGCTCATCCGGATCTTTCTGGATGCTTCTCTTCTCTTCTTTGATAGAAGACACCACACAGGAGGTGGCAGTTAATCTCCGCTGTGGCAGCACAGGATTGCTGATCGCCGTCACCATGAGGCATAGATAAGGGTCAAGGGTTTGACCATAGTAGGAGATCTACCATATTAGGGTAGCTGGTCCGTGCCCAGGTGGCTGTATATTAGAATAGTATATAAAGGCCAGGGAGCAATGCTGAAGTCCTCAGCTTGTTCTCTTGGTGTTCTTCCCTCTACTAGCTAGTCTTAGCAAGGGATAACATAGGCACCTTCACAAGCCCATTATCACTCCATTCACCACCGCAACCTATGAACGCCCAAGCTTACCTTCAAGTGAGATGCTCTCTGGTTTAGAGTTGTATCAGACAGTACTCTACAGTGATCAGAAGCTAGTTCGATCATTCTTTTTGGCATTCAAAGCAATACATTCTCAAAAACTTCCTGATCTCCTAGTTGATAACCTCTGATTGCCTGTCCATTTGCAGGTGGAAGGTGGTTGAGAGATGCATTTTGATGCTGAGTTGCTTATTAATAGATTGCATCATCTGTGATGCAAATTGTGGATCTTGGTCCATTGTGATGGATTTTGGAAGTCCATTGTAGAGACCAATGTATCTCTATAGTTACATTTCTTGAATTTCTATGTTTTTGTCATCTGTTCTTAGTTCTTTCATAGTCCTTTATATCTTCCCATCATCTCATATGTAGACTGACCTGGACTTGGGCTTACATTGGACTATGTGGTCGGTCTTGGACTTCAGTCTCATAGACTGAACTGTCAACACTCTTTATTATTTGGTTTTTGGACTTACATATGAACTTGTAGTCTCACATGGAATTGTTACCAACTTTCCTAATCTTGTTATATCAGATTTATAGTCCCAGGCATACCTGAGACTCTGTATATGAAATTGAAAAGTTGGTAACAATTCCATGTGAGACTACAAGTCCACATTGTTATGTGTCAGTGGTGACATGGTCCATATATCCACACATTCATTCCCTCTGCATTTCTCGAATCCCTATCACTTATATCTTGATTCCTTCTTAGCATTGCGCCTTCCGTCAATGGACTGTGCCATCTCTTCTTCTTCTTCCATAGGTGCAATGCCTTCTATGATCAGGGTATCTTCCAATTTCACCTTTTGTTACTTACCTTCCAACATGGTCAAGGGACTCATAATTCTCCTGTCCTTTTCTAATAAGACCTCTATACTTATTAGGAATGGTCTTCTGTTGTCCCAGCATGTGACATGATCTATTCTTGTACTTTATTGTCAGCGGCCCTTCCTCTTTCTAATATACCTTCAGACTGCTGGTCATATTTTGCCTTCATTTAGTAATTCTCTTTTACTGATACTTGGCCCATGCACAGGAAGCCTATCCTATAAATAGGGCTCTCTAGCTGTAGTAATACCCCAGCTTGTTCTACGCAATCTACATGCTGTTATGGTGTGATGGCACCTAATACAAATGCACTAAAACAACTAGACAGAATGGCTGCTGTCTCTGACAATAGGTAGCTCTTTCTGAGCAGATCTGGACCCACAGATAGTGATGTAGTCAGCGCAGCTTCTGGATGGAGACTCTTACTAGTCTCATAGATGCTAGTCTTGGCACTCCTGTGTGCAGATGACCTAGCAGCAGCATATACAACATATAGCCCTTTTTGTGAATGCTTAGTAGTGGCAAAGTAGGATTATAAGAACAGTTCCTTTTACTGAGAGGGAAGAACTCTTAAGGAGAATGTCAGGGTGTTTAAAGGTAGAGGTTACTCAGACAGTGGACAAGGCAATCAGCTGTTCTGAGGAGGAGTTCCAGCATGTAGATTGCATAGAACAAGCTGGAGTACTACTACAGCTAGAGAGTCTTATTTATAGGATAGACCCCCTATGCACAGACCAAGTGTTAGGGAAAGGAATTACTAAGTAAAGGTAAAGTGCTATCAGTGGCCTGAGGACATATCAATAAGAGGAAAGGCCACTAGTGATAAAGTACAAAGATAGACTTCATCACATGCCGGGGCGATAAGAGGCCATTATTGGAAGACAAGTGATGAAGGATGGAACAAGAAGATATCCTGGTTTGTAGAAGGCATTGCATTTGTAGCAGAGAGAAGGGATGGCATAGTCTGTTGACAAAAGATGCAATACTAGAAAGGAGCCAAGATATAAGCCAGAAAGGTAGGAAAGAGTAAATGGGAAAATGAATATATAGGTATAAGGGCCACATCACCATTGACATGTAACACATGCTAGAACTTCTCCTCAGAATGGCCAATTGCCTTATCTGCTATCTAAGTAACCTCTACCTTTGATACCTCGACATTCTCATTAGAAGTTCTTCCCTCTCAGTAAAAGGGATTATTCTTGCAATCATACTTTGCCATTGCTAAGCATCTACAAATAGGCCACATGTCATATATGCTGCTGCTAAGTTATTTGCATACAAGAGTGCTGAGACTAGCATTCAAGAGACTAGTAAGAGTTTCCATCTGGAAGCCACACTGACTACATCGCTATCTGCAGGTTCAGGTCTGCTCAGGGGAGCCACCTATTGTCAGAGACAGTTGCCATTCTGTCTAGTTGTTTTAGTACATTTGCATTAGGTGCTGTCGCACCATAACAAAAGAACAAGCTCATCAAGTTATCCCCTGCTCTTTAGCAGAAGGGACCCCCACTATCTCCACCCTGTTATACCACTCTTCACTGAATTACTCAGACTCTGAGTCAGATACTCCATCCAGACTGATCTATCACCCTCCTTTGAGTTCTTAGACTCCACAGCACCCTTGAACTCCTATTGGATGCCCCCCTTTACCCAGGAACTCACTATTACAAGCTCCAACACCCATTCCAGCTGTAGTGATACCACCAGTAGTCACTCACCCTAGGATTACTCCACCTCCTTGAGGACTTACACCACTGGGTCAATCTTCCATCCTTCCCAGATCTACTACAGATGATGACAACAATATGCCTACAGAATTGAAAAGCAGATTACCAGAAGATTTTACAGAAGAGGCTGATGATGCTAACCATTGGCTTTTAGCTATCAAGACTTATTTGGAGATCAATGCCCTGGTCTATATGATGGGGATTTCAAGGATTATGCTACTGCTTAACAAGATAAGCAAGGGGCACAGTGCCCACTTTGCTGAGGCATGGTACAGGACCATGGCTGAGAATTCCACTACTCCCAAGACATTTGACAAAGTCTCGAAGGACTTTATTAAGACTTTTCTCCCCATAGATCTGAAATAGAAAGCTTGCTACGTGGTAGTCAAGCTTTTGCAGAATATGAGAGATCAACAAGGATTTTCAAAGTACATAGCCGACTTTCAATTAGAAGTGGCCAAGACAGCACTAGGAGATGGATCCCTGGTGCTTATTGACAAATTTGCTCGAGGCCTAGACAAGGACCTCACATAGATGATACTCTCCATAGAGAAGGTACCCAAAACACTTAGCACATGGGTACAAGCCACTAGCAAATTCCACGCTCAGAAGGAGTGACTCTGTTCTATCTGCAATCATTAGAAAGGAGGAGCAGCCGCTTCATCCTTTATCCACAGAGATCTGAATGTTATGGATGTTGACATAGTAAACTTGACTCCAGTGCAATATGCTGATCATATCAGGAAAGGGCTGTGCTTCATTTGCCATAAGAAGGGATGCTCCACTCATAACCATCAGCATTCAGGAACCAATGCTGTCTATAGATCCCATTCTATTGCCCCTACCCCTGCTGTGGCCCCTGTATCCAGGAACCCATTCTGCCCTACCATGATCAGAACTGTGGATACTACCAAAGAAATGCCATCTCAGTCAGCACTCACCAAATATCTCAACACTCTCAGTACTACTAGGGAGGTCTCCCAGGAAGAAGTCCTGCAGGTTCTCAAGACCATATATGACGAAGAAGAAAGAGCCCAAATTAAGGAAGAAACAGCAGAGATCAAAGCAATTGGTCTCTAGAATTTTTGAAATGAAAAGATGCCTTAATGTCTATCCTTCTCTATACTGTTGTGACTGTAATTGCATCTAATGCAAAGGCTCAATCTATGTGAATCCCTTTAACCATACAGTTAGACAAAATCATTGAAATGCATGCCCTAGTGAACTATGGAGCCATGGAAAATTTCATCCACCTTAGAATTATAATCAGAAATAAACACCCCACACAATGACTCAAGAAGAAGATGGTAGCATGAAATATAGACAGGACCATGAACAATTCTGGATTGGTCTAGCTTGTAGCCCAACTATCCATCAAGATCAGAGACTGGGAAACTACCAAGGATTTCCTAGTGCTCGGATGTGGAAAAGAAGAAGTTATTCTAGGACTCCTCTAGCTAAAAAAAGTCAACCTGACTATAGATTGGAAGGCTAGAACTATGCGATTCTCCCCTCTGGCATTGACAGAAGAAGATCTCCTCCCTTAAAGATATATCCTCAGATATCTCAGTGCCGATTCTAGTTCCTAGTTGGAGCGGGAGTATATAAGATGATATCATCCCTCAGTATACATCAATAAACTTACCATTGCTTCTGAAATTGCTCAAGCAACTCTGAAGAAAGAAATCACTCTACCAGTCAAATTTGAAGAGTTCACTATGGTATCCAAAGAACCCCCAAAGGGAGAACTCCCCCCAGCATGACCTTTTGACCATGCCATAGACTTGAAAGAAGGATTTACTCCCAAGATAGCCAAAGCATACTCTTTGAACCTGAAGGAAATTAAAGCCTACCAAGAGTTTGTTGATGAACACCTAGCTTCAGGGAAAATTGTTGCCTTGAAATCCCTACAAGCTGCTCTTTTTTTCTTTGTTTCAAAGAAAGATGGCTCACTGTGACCTTGTCAAGACTACTGATATCTTAACGAGTCCATCATTGGAAATGCCTATCTTCTACCATTGATCTCAGACCTTTTAGACTGCCTCAAGAGGTCCCAATATTTCACCAAGTTCAATGTGAGATGGGGTTATAATAATATCCATATTAAACCCAAGGATCAATGGAAGGCCATATTCATCACTCTATTTAGCCTCTTCCAACCCACTGTTATGTTCTTTGGACTAAGAAACTCTCCCACAACCTTCTAGGCATTCATGAACCATATTTTCTGGGATTACATAGCAGAAGGATGGGTCGTCATCTATATGGACGACATTCTTATCCACTCCACAGACTTAGGAACCCACAACTCATGTACCAGATTAGTTTTGCAACATCTTGCCAAACAAAAACTCTATCTCAAACTGTTCAAATGCTCCTTTGATGCCTCTGAAGTTGAGGATCTAGAGATGGTAGTCAGCCATAACAGGGTCATGATGGACCCAGCCAAACTAGCCACTATCAAGACTTGGAACACTTCTACCAACATTAAAGAAGTACAAAGTTTTATTGAGTTCTGTAATTTCTACAGGAAGTTCATTCCTAAATTTTCAGAAGTAGCACGCCCTCTTTTAGACTTAACAAAGAAAAACACTCCATGGAACTGGACAGTAGATTGTGAATTAGCCTTCTGCCAACTACAGCAAACATTCACCTTGGCCCCAGTCCTTAGCATGCCGAATCCTTCCCAACCTTTCTTTCTTATGACAGACACATTCCTTGTAGCCACCAGGGCAGTGCTCATGTAGAAAGATGCCAATGGCAACCTCCATCCCTACAACTACCTCTCCAAAACCCTTGGAGATGTGGAATGGAATTACGATATCTATGACCAAGAACTTCTAGTCATCATTTATGCCTTGGAGGAATGGCAGCAATATCTGATGGGAACCGAATACCCCATCACCATCATTACTGATCACCATAACCTTACATACTTTAAGTAGCCCAGAAAACTGTCTTGTTGCCATGCCAGATGGTAAGTATTCTTACAGGACTTCGACCTATTGTTCCTATATTCACCTGCATCCCAACTCGCCCCCACCAATACACTCTTGAGGATGAATTCTATTGATATAACAGACAACAATTTGGAGTTGCAGCTACTCCCAGGCAATCTGTTCCTCAACACCATTGACACTGCTCTACTCGATAAAATTGCTTCCTCCTTAATCAACGATCCTATCATTCTTTCTGCACTCCAGAATCTAGAAGGCAAGGGCACCCATTTCCACTGATCCACCCCTAACAACTGGAGATTTGAAAACAAGAAACTTTACTTCAAAGGCTGCCTGTATGTTCCCCCCTCCAAACATCAGTCTCTTATTTCCACCCTTCATGAATTGTTCGCTGGAGGACATGGGGAAATCCATTGCATCCAAAACTTAGTCCAATGTGACTTTTGGTGGCTGGGTCTACTCTCTTTTGTTCGACAATTTATCTCTGGATACACTGCATGCCAGGCAAATAAAGTAAATACCCACCTGACAGTGGCCCCACTGCACCCTATTTCCTCCTCCTCATTGTGCCCCTTTTCCACTCTGTCCATGGATCTCATCACTGGCTTGCCTCCTACTAAGGGTTTTGACTCTGTCATGGTCATGGTCGACCATGGCCTTATGAAGAGGATGATCTATATATCTTATCATTCCGACATCTCTGATCAAGGTCCCCAATTTGCATCTGCATTTGCCAAAGAACTTGGCCAGTTACTCCAGTATGACATCACCTTATCCACAGTCTACCATCCTCAGACAGATGGAGAGACTGAACAGGTAAACCAAGAATTGGAAATCTACCTCTGCCTCTTCTATGAAGGACTCCCTTAACGATGGATAGATCTTCTTAAGATGGCTGAATTTTATTATAATTCCTCCATACATTCCTCCATGAATAAGACTCCATTCTTTCTCCTCTTCAGTTATGAACTGTGCACATACCCCCCCCTTGGAACCACCTTCCTTCCTGCTTTACAGACGTGATTGGACAATATTAATTTCACATGAAGGGAAGCCCTGGCTGCACATGAGAAAACACAATGCCTTATGAAGGACTGAATCACTGTTTATTTCCAACCATGGAAAGTCAGAGACAAGATGTGGCTCAAGGCCAAGAATCTCCACCATCCAAACCTTCCCCACAAACTAGCCCTGAAATGAGAAGAACCTTTTGAGATCACTCAAGTCCTCTCCTCTCTGGCCTATCACCTCAAACTCCCTTCCACATGGAAGATCCATGATGTCTTCCATGCCTTCCTCTTAACTACCTATCAAGAAATCATTGAATATGGTCCCAACTATCTCCACCCTCCCCCTGATCTAATTGATGGTGAAGAGGAATACGAAATAGATTGGATCTTGCATCACTGTGGACCACCATCATGAAGGCAGTACCTGGTAATCTGGAAGGGATACTGATACAACTCTAAACCAGAGAGCATCTCACTTGAGGGTAAGCTTGGGTGTTCATAGGTCGCAGTGGGTGTGAATGGAGTAATGGGCTTGTAAGGTGCCTATGTTATCCCTTGCTAAGGCTAGCTAGTAGAGGGGAGAACACCAAGAGAACAAGCTGAGGGCTTCAGTGTTGTCCCCTGGTCTATATATACTATTCTAGTATACAGCCACCTGGGCATGGACCAACTGTCTAAGTATGGCAAATCTCCTACTATGGTCAAACCCTTGACCCTTATCTATGCCTCATGACAATGGTGATCAGCAATCCTGTGCTGCCACAGCGGAGATTAACTGCCACCTCCTGTGTGGCGTCTTCTATCAAAGAAGAGAAGAGAAGCATCTGGAAAGATCCAGATGGGCGGGAATTAAAGGGTGCTGGGTTAGGGCACAAATGAAGAGTGGAAATGAAATAAACCCAAACAGGAAACTAGTTCCTGTGCATTAGAAGTGCAATAGATTTCCAGAATCTACTGCCAAGGGTGACAGGTGATGGCAAAGGCCGTACTTCGTTACCTATGCTCTGTCTAGGTGGTCTTTGAACTCTTTAATACCTAGTGTCTCCTGGCATCATCACGTGACTGATCACATGGACTGCAAATGAAGTAAGCATGTCCAAGTGCGAAGAGAAAAGAGAGAAGGAAAGAAATAAATTATACCCATAGTGCAATGTGACCGTAACAGATACTCAGAATCAGAATGAACCTGGGAACCTGAATCTAACTTAGACAATGCCTCAGACCTCCTCCAAATTTATAAACAAGTCAATCGCCTTTGAACACCCATGCCCACCCCCTCTTCTGATTATACACTCCCTGACCTCATCCTATCATGAATCATCTTCCTTCTTCTCATCCATCTGTTACACTTCCTTCTCCTAGTTATCATCATTCCTATTCTCTCCCACCACTTCAAAAACTCTGCTCCCCCTTGACATGTCTAGCTCCCCCCCAAACCACCCATTTTGCTTAGACTACCCTATTATGACTCACATCCACCAGTCTATGCAACTTGACTGGCAAACTGGAGAACTAGTCCCCCTTACCACCTCTTCTCCCCTCAGAGATCTGTTTGACAGACCTTGAAATCCAGACTTGGTAGATTGAAGTAAAATCCCTCTTGAACTTGCCCTTAGGCCAGATGAGTGGACCTCTCTCCCTGGTTGTGCCTCTATCCTTTGGATTCCTTCCAAACCAGAACCCTCTATCCATCCTGAAGATATTTCCTGGGTACTTGGACTATCCACCTTCCAGTTAGCATTCCTCCATCGCAACCACCTCCTTTCAGGTCATCATCTAGAACACTCATGTTTTTGTAGGTCTCTGGCTGCCCCTGGCATATCAATTTCTAGCAGAACTAGTGTTACTGAGTCTAGGGAGCCTTGATGATAGGAAGGGGGTAATGTTACATGTTAGCAGTGACATGGTCCATATATCCACATATTCATTCCCTCTGTATTTCTTGAATCCCTATCACTTATATCTTGGTCCCTTCTTAGCATTGCACCTTCTGTCGATGGACTGTGCCATCTCTTCTTCTTCTTCCATAGGCACAATGCCTTCTATGATTAGGGTATCTTCCAATTTCACCTTTTGTTACTTGCCTTCCAACACAGTCAAGAGACTCATAATTCTCCTGTCCTTTTCTAGTAAGACCTCTATACTTATTAGGAATGGTCTTCCATTGTCCCAGCATGTGATACGATCTATTCTTGTACTTTATTGTCAGCAGCCCTTCCTCTTTCTGATATGCCTTCAGACTGCTGGTCATATTTTGCCTTCATTTAGTAATTCCCTTTTACTGATACTTGGCCCATGTGTAGGGAGCCTATCCTATAAATAGAGCTCTCTAGCTGTAGTAATACCCCAGCTTGTTCTATGCAATCTATGTGCTAGAACTCCTCCTCAGAACAGCTGATTGCCTTATCCACTGTCTGAGTAACCTCTACCTTTGATATCTCAACATTCTCATTAGAAGTTCTTCCCTCTCAGTAAAAGGGATTATTCTTGTGATCATACTTCACCATTGCTAAGCATCTACAGGTAGGCTGTGTGTCATATATGCCACTGCTAAGTTGTCCACACACAAGAAGTGCCGAGACTAGCATTCATGAGACCAGTAAGAGTCTCCATCTGGAAGCCATGCTGACTATGTTGCTATCTGCAGGTTCAGGTCTGCTCAGAGGGGCCACCTATTGTCAGAGACAGTTACCATTCTGTCTAGTTGTTTTAGTATGTTTGCATTAGGTGCCATTGCACTATAACAGTAGGCTGCATGTTGTATACACTGCTGCTAAGTCATCCACACACAAGAGTGCTGAGACTAGCATTCACGAGACTAGTAAGAGTCTCCATTCAAAAGCCATGCTGACTACATCGCTATCTGTGGGTTCAGGTCTGCTCAGAGGAGCCACCTATTGTCAGAGACAGTTGCCGTTCTGTCTAGTTGTTTTAGTACATTTGTGTTAGGTGCTATTGTACCATAACACACATGTAAGTCTAAAAACCAAATAATAAGAAGTGTTGATGGTCCAGTCTATGAGACCAAAGTCCAAGACTGACCATGTAGTCTAATGTAAGCCCAAGTCTGGGTTGGTCTATATATTGTTACATGTCAGGATGTCCTCTTCATATGCCCCCACTCTTTTTCTTCCTTCCCTATTTATGCATTCCATAATTCACCCCATGTTCTATACTCACTTCAGCATGTGTTAAGGGAGACCTCCATTGTTCAATCATATGCTGATGACTTCCTTCTGTATACTAGCACTAGTGGTCTTCTTTCAGCAGAAGCATCTTTGAACCACTGGTAACACCCTTCCCTTTTCCAGTATTTACCTTTCTTGGATACATGGTCCATGCTTTGCCAGTCTATCCTATAAATAGGGTCCTCATGTGTACTAGTACTTCAGCTTGGTCTATGCAATTTACATGCTAGAACTCCTCCTCAGAATGGCCAGTCACCTTACTTACCCTCTGAGTAACCTCTATCTACAATCATTAACTATCTCATTAGGAGTTCTTCCCTCTCAGTAAAAGGGACTGTTCTTGCAATCATAGTTTGCCATTATTAACTGTTTTACAGCGAAGGCTGCATTATATATGCTGCCAAGTCGACCACACACAGGAGTACCAAGGCTAGCACTTATGCAACTAGGAAGAGTTGTTATCTAGAAGCTGCACTGACTATGTTGCTATTCTTATTGTCCTGTCTAGTTGTTTTAGCATGTTTGTATTAGGTGCCATTGCACTGTAACATATATGAGGTGACAGAAAGATATAAAGAACTGCGAAAGAACTAAGAACAGATGACAAAAACATAGAAATTCAAGGAATGTAACTATAGAGACACACCAGTCTCTACACTGTGATGCTTTCAAATGTGGAATATAAATAATTTGACCATGTCAATGGCACCAATTGCCTTGGTGCATGGAATCAGCTCAACTTTCTTGCTGAACCAGTCAACCACTGTTAAGATGGTGTCAAATTTGTAAGAGAGGGGAAGGTCAGTAATGAAGTCTATGGTGATGTCCTCCCACAGACCAGATGGAACTGGTAAGGTGTTACAGTGCAATGGCACTTAATGCAAACATACTAAAATAACTAGACAGAATAGTGATTGTCTCTGATGATAGATGGCTCTTCTAAGCAGACCTGAACCCATAGATAGTGATATAGTCAGTGTGACTTCCAGATGGCAACTCTTTCTAGTTGCATAGATGCTAGCCTTAGCACTTCTGTTGTGCAGACAACCTAGCAGCAGCATAGACAACATAGCCCTTCCTATGGATGATCAGCAATAGTGAACTATGATTGCTAGAATAGTCTCTTTTACTGAGAGGAAAGAACTCCTAATGAGAATGTCAATAGTCAAAGGTAGAGGTTACTTAGAGAGCAGGTAAGGCAACTGGCTGTTCTGAAGAGGAGTTCTAGCATGTGGATTGCATAGAACAAGCTAAAGTACTATATATGTGAGGACCCTATTTATAGGGTAAACTGGTAGGGTACAGACCAAGTAAACTATCAGGGAAAATACTAGGAATGGGAATGACATTACTAGCAGTATGAAGTCATATCTGGAATGAGAAGTCCACTGGTACTAGAGTACAGAAGTAGGTCATCAACATAAGAGTTAACAATGGAGGTTCTCCTCAATGCATGTTGAAGGGAATATAGAACAAAGGGTGAATCATAAAATATATAGGTTGGGAAAGAAGAAAAAGAATGAGAGCATATAAAGAGAATCTCCTGACACATAATAGGGGCTAGTTGACATGTAACATTACCCCCTTCCTATCCTTGAGACTTCCCAGACTCAATAATCCCAATTCTTCTAGTAGTTAGTGTGCTAAGGGCAACCGGAAACCTGGCAGAAACAGGAGTGTTTTAGATGATGGCCAGGGAGGAGGTTGTTGTGGCAAAGAAATGCAAGTTGGGAAATAGATAATCTCAGAACCTAGGGAATATCTGCTGGACATATGGGTGGTTGTATTCTGGTGGGGGTAGAAGGGGATAGCTGGGCCTGATATCATGTGTCTTCTTCTACTAGGGCTATCAAGGCTGCAAGTCCTAATTAGTCCATGGCCAGAAGGAGTAGATTATGGGCTCTTTGTTCTATGTCTCTTGCCATCTCAGTGATTAGATGAGTCCCTTCTGAAGCATCAGCAGTGGGGCAAGTGGCAATCAGAGCCAGTCTAGATGTCTATAGAAACACAGATTGAAGAAGAGCTAGGGGGGACTTCTTGTCTATCAGGGCTTTGAAGGAGAGGGCAAGGCAAGAGTCTTGTAGGGCTTGCTCCATGTATAGAAGATCCTTGGTGAATGATGGGATATGTTGATGAGATGCAAAGAAGGGACAGTTCATGTCTGCATCTGTCAATTGATGGAGGAGAAGGGACGAATGTGAGAGCTGGCCTAAGTGACCACAAGGGGAATGTTGACCAGTACTGAGGCAGGCAGTTCTTGAACGAGTCATTGCTATACATGTTGGAGAGTGGAGCTTTGAAAGTAATGGAATAGAAGAGGGACTATGATAATTAGAAGGAGGACATGAACAAGATGAATGAGAAGGAGGAAGACTATTCATGGAGGAATTAGGTCTAAGGGAGTATATTCTGGAGGTTGGCTGGCATGAGATTCAGAGGTGATGGGCTAGCTTATAGGTTCAGAGGAGGTTGGAGGCATTATCTAAGTTTGATTCTGGCTTCCAGATACATTCAGACTCTGGATAGCCTTTCTAGGTCACAAGATATTGCCTCTGTGATGGTGGTCCTCTATGGTGCAAGATCTAGTCAATTTCATACTCTTCTTCACCATCAATCAAGTCAGGCAGTGGGCAGAGATAGTTAGGGCCATGTTTGGCAGTTTCTTAGTAGGTTGATAGTAGGGAAGCATGGAAGACATTGTAAATCTTCCAGGTGGAAGGGAGCTTAAGGTGGTAGGCAAGGGGGGAGAGTACTTCAATGATTTCAAAGGGGCCTTCATGTTTAGAGGCCAGTTTCCTAGGGAGAGTTGGGTGAGAGAAGTTGTGGGCCTCTAACCACACCTTGTCTTCTACTTTCCATGATTGAAAGTGGATAGTGATTTGTTTCTTCATGAGGCACTATGTTTTCTCATGCATGGCTAGGGCTTCCCTTCATGCAAAGTCAATATTATCTAATCATGTCTGTAGTGCAGGAAGAAAGATGGTCCTCAGAGGGGGGTATGTATATGGTTTATATCTGAAGAGGAGAAAGAATGGGGTCTAATTTGTGGATGAGTATATCAAAGAGTTGTGGTGGAATTCTGCCATTTTGAGGAGATCAATCCATCATTGTGGGAGTCCATTGCAGAAGAGGTAGAGATAGATTTCTAGTTTTTAGTTTACCTGCTTGATTTCTCCATTGGTCTGAGGGTGGTAGGTTGTGGACAGAGCAACATTGTATTGAAGTAATCTATCAAGTTCTTTGGTAAATGCAGAGGCAAATTGAGGGCCTTAATTGGAGATGAGTTTATCATGGAGCCCAACTCTGGAAAAGACATGCTCAAAGAAGAGTTGAGCTACCCCCTCTGCAGAAATATCGGAGTAGCAGGGGGTGTAGATTACCCTCTTTGTAAGGCCATGGTTGACCATGATCATAATAGAGTCAAAACCCTTCATGGGAAGTAGACTGGTAATCAGATCCACTGACAGGATAGAAAAGAGGCAGAGGGAGGATGAGAGGATGGGGTGCAGCAGAGAGATAGTGGGGTGGGTGTTCACTTTATTGGCCTAACAGGTCATACAATTGAAAATGAAGCAGTGGATGAAAAAAAGAAGGCCTGGCCACCAGAAGTCTTATTGCATGAGGTTCTGCATGCAATGTATGCCACCGTGTCCATCAGCAAATGATTTGTGAAGTTGCTGTATGAGAGTTTGTTATACAGAGGGAGGAACATAGAGACAACCATTAAAGTAGAGTTTTCCTTCCAGAAAGGCCCAGTTGGCCAGAGTGGAGTAGTGAAAGTGAGTGGGATCTCTCTCCAATTGGTGAAGGGCAGAGAAAACCATAGGGTTAGCAGTAGAGGAGGTGGCAATTTTTTCTATTAGAGCAATATCAATGATATTGAGGAAAAGGTCCCCTAGGAGTAGCTGCAGTTTAGAATTGTCCTCAGTGGTATTAGTGGTGGATATATGAGAGAGCATGTCAGCAGATGTTAACTGAGAGGCAGGGAAATAGAGAAAGAGCAGATTAAAGTCTTGTAGAAAGACTCGCCATCTGACATGGTGTTGGGATAATTTCCTGGGTTGTCTGAAGTAAGTGAGGTTGTAGTGATCAGTAATAACGGTGATGGAATGTCCTGTGATACAATTCCTAGAACAACCCAAGGCAATGGCCAAGGGAAAACATATATAGGAGCTGTGTTGGCATCTGAATGAGGACATTGTATTCAGAGAGGCACAATCTACACCCACTAATCCAGGGGAAGAACTCAAGCTAGGGCTCACTCTATTTGAGGGGGAAACCCACAAGAGAACAGACTAAGGTTGCTGTTATGGTGTGACAACACCTAACACAGATGCACTAAAACTACTAGACAGAACAGCAACTGCCTTTGATGATAGGTGGCTCCTCTAAGCAGACCTGGACCTGCAGATAGTGACGTAGTCAGTGTAACTTCCAGATGGAGACTCTTTCTAGTCTCATTGATGCTAGTCTCAGCACTCCTGTGTGTGGATGACCTAGCAGTGGCATATACTACACACAACCCTTCCTGTATACTCGTTAGCAATGGTGAAGTGTGATCGCAAGAACAGTGATACAACCCCTAGTCTTCGGCCAAGGGAAGACATGTATAGGAGCCTTGGCGACTTGTGGCCGAGGACGTCTTTAGCCACAGAGGTCACCCTACCCACTAACCCGAGGGAACGCCCCGAGCTAGGGCTCGCTCTAATGGAGGGGGAACCCCCAAAAGAACAGACTGAGGTTGCCCTCAGCTGTCCAGGCTTTATATATCTTAGTGTATATACATCATGTGACCTAGGCTACTACTAAGTAACCGGGAACTCTAGACCCTTGTCGTCACATGACGCCCCCTATTCATAACTGGACCTTACCCGGACTGCGCACAACCCACAGTGATGCGCCTTATGCCCAAGTGTGACCATGTGGATCAGGCATGGCATCAAGCCCTAAGACCTTCATATCCGCACTGTCCGCGCTCCAGATCCCTTCCTTTGGCGAGCTCCGCTGAGATCCATGTTGAGCGATTCATAACCCTTTTCGTTACGCCCTTGTGGCCATAACACCATCCCCTTCTTAATGATCGAACTTCGGATGATCTTCTTCGCCATTTGACGTGAGCAGCTTCCCCACGTGTCGATCTCTGGAGGATAGTGGGTGAGTCCAACTGCGCCAGCCACTGTTTTTTGGTTCTTTGGGGGGACTGTTACCCCCTGCTGGTTGACAGCTGGTACTTCGTCATAGAGACTTTCCTTTTCAGGCAGGAACAGATTGTGGCCGCCTATAGGCCATTACCACCGGGGCTGGGCTGGAAAAAAGAATTCCTTTTCTGCAGCCCACGAGAGCTCGCGCAAAAATTTGCCCTGTATCCGTGACTTACGACCATGCCTCGCGGCCGTCACTCGTCCGTCGCCATGACTTCCGCACGGCTCCGTCCTCGTCTCCTATGGTCATAAACCCATAAGTTCATTATGGGTCCCTTACGGTCCCCTCCACTCCCTATGCTCATCCTTCCTATCGGCGTCCCAATGATAAGCCCTGATGGACGTAGCACGAGAGGGGGAAACAAAAAAAAATTTTCCTAGAATTCGTAAGGATTCACTTTATAATCTTGCACGGTCTTCGCTTTTCATTCTGCGGGGAGCAGTCAACCCCTGGGTTTTGGTTTCTTTTCTGGAAGCCCCCGTACTCCCAGTTCTTTACCGTGCTGAACGATAGCCCTGGACATCTAGTCCTGTATGCTCCTCCTTCCGCCCTGACGAAGGTCTGTTTGGTCGTACTATTCGCTTTCTATCTTTCACGTGGAGAGCGATAACTCCACCTTCTTGACCAACCTTCTGACGAAAGCTACCAGAGCCAATTGGCTGCCTCAACCGGCAAATCTGCCATCTGCTATCGAACCTTTGAAAAGGACCCAAGGACTCCCTACTTAGCACACGGCCACGCTGGGCACTTCCCCATAGGGCTTAGGGTACTAACGTGCGTCTGGCTCTCCCTTGTAGTTTGCTTGTGAGCGGACCACCTCCGGCCAGCTCTAGTCCTTCTAGACGAAACACCCCGCCTGGATCTGCTGAGAAGTACGCGTCGCCGAGCACGCACGAGGCATAACCTCACCAGGGGGATGGCCAGGATGAAAGAATGGTGGAGTGGGCTGCCTTATTTGGCGTTCTGCCCGAGAGCTAAAACAAAAACTCTTGCTACTTCCTATATGCCCTCTTCATCAAGAGGTCCACCAAAACTTGCAGTGGGGGTCTTAACTCTCAGAGTCTGTTCTAATGATACAACCCCTAGTCTTCGGCCAAGGGAAGACATGTATAGGAGCCTTGGCGACTTGTGGCCAAGGACATCTTTAGCCACAGAGGTCACCCTACCCACTAACCCGAGGGAACGCCCCGAGCTAGGGCTCGCTCTAATGGAGGGGGAACCCCCAAAAGAACAGACTGAGGTTGCCCTCAGCTGTCCAGGCTTTATATACCTTAGCGTATATACATCATGTGATCTAGGCTACTACTAAGTAACCGGGAACCCTAGACCCTTATCGTCACATGACGTCCCCTATTCATAACCAGACCTTATCCGGACTGCGCACAACCCACAGTGATGCGCCTTACGCCCAAGTGTGACCATGCGGATCAGGCGTGGCATCAAGCCCTAAGACCTTCATATCCGCACTATCTGCGCTCCAGATCCCTTCCTTTGGCGAGCTTCGCCGAGATCCATGTCGAGCGATTCATAACCCTTTTCGTTACGCCCTTGCGGCCATAACAAACAGTCTCTTTTACTGAGTGGGAAGAACTCTTAATGAGAATGTCAAGGTATCAAAGGTAGAGGATACTCAGACAGTGGATAAGGTGATCAGCTGTTCTGAGGAGGAGTTCTAGCACATAGATTACGTAGAACAAGCTGAGGTACTAGTACATGTGAGGACCCTACTTATAGAGTAGACCAGCAAGCATGGACCAAGTCATTAAGAAAGGTAATTACTAAATGAAGGAAGGGTGTCACTAGTGGTCTGAAGATATATCTGGAAGTGGGAAGCCACTGATGCTAGTATACAACATAAAGTTGTCAGCATAGGATCAGACGATAGAGGTCCTCCTCATCACATGCTATAACAAATATAGAAGGTAAGGGAAATCATGGAAGGTATAAATGGCAAAGGAAGAAAAAGAGTGGGGGCATACAAAGAGGGGTTGTAGACTCATAACAGTTGCCCTCAGCTATCCCAAGCTTTATATACCTTAGTGTATATACATCATGTGACCTAGGCTACACTTTAAATAACCAGCAATCCTGTGCCCTATCACCACATAATACCCCCTATTCATAATGGATCATAGCCAGACTGCACTTTACCCACCATCTTATACCCAGCTATATGCAGATCAGATGTGGCATCAAGCCCTAAGACCTTCATATCTGCACTGTCTGTGCCCCAGATCTCATCTTGTGCCAACCACTGGCAAGATCCATTGCAGGCGATTTGTGACCTTTTGTAGTTATGCCCTTGTGGCTATAACATCCTGTTCCCAGCAGGTACTGTCACCATTTCTCTAGGGCATAGATGATAGCCAAGAGTTCCTGATTATAGATATTATAATTACATTCTACATCATCAAGTGTTTTGGACAGGTATATACAGGGGTGTAAGTTGCCATTGATGTCTTTTTGCATGAGAATGGCTTTAGTGGCAATAAGAGATGTATTAGTCATGAGGAAGAAAGGTTGGGAGATGTCCAGCATGTTAAGGACAGGGGTGGAGACAAAGATTTGTTACAGACAGCAAAAAGCAAATTCACAATTGGTTATCCAAATCCAGGAGGTGTTCTTCTTGGTAAGATCTAGAAGAGGGTGTGCTATCTTAGAAAATCTGGGGATGAATTTCCTATAAAAATTGCAGAAGCCTATAAAGCTTTGAACTCCTTTAACACTAGTGGGAGTCTTCCACTCCTTAATCACAGCTAGTTTGGCTTGATCTATAGTGACCTTGTTGTGGCTAATGATTATTTCTAGGTATTCCACTTTGAAAGCATTAAAGGAACACTTGGAGAGTTTGAGATAAAGTTTCTGTTCTGCTAGCCATTGCAATACTAGCTTGATGTGTGCATGATGAAGTCTTAGGTTGTGGGAGTGAATAAGAATATTGTCCATATAGATGATGATCCATCCTTTTACTATATAATCTCGAAATATGTGGTTCATGAATGCTTGGAACATTGCTGGTGAGTTTCTAAGCCCAAAGAATATAACAGTGGGTTGAAAAAGTCCAAATGGGGTGATGAACACAGCTGTCATATCCCATTCAGCTCACCTCTGGTACTTCTGTTACCATCTCCAGTCATCTCCAGATCTATCTCTATTTCTCCCTGTCTTCAGTATGTCTTAGCTCCATTCTGACTTTTACTTGATTCCTCCATTACTTGCTCTGTTTCCTCCTGTTCTATGTCCATATAACTTCCAATCATTCTACTTGTTACATGTGTTGACTTGATGTTTGACTTGACACTTACATTTGACATGTAATCTTTGACTTGACTTTGACACTTGACATCAGCATAGCTTGTCTCTGGTGCACAGCATCTGTCATCGGAGCTCACTCATCCAGTCTGACTTACTCATCTATTTCATCCTCCATATATAAGTCCTGTATCTCTATTGTTAGTACTCCAGTTCAAATATCAAATAAGTCACTCCATTTTGAGTCTGATGCTTGATCTTGTCTCTATCTCTGCCCTCTACTCTTTACTTGTAAACAAGGCTAGAAACTTGGCAAGGACATGACACATGAGTCCTACATTGAAGCCTTACCCCTTCATTATACCTCCAAATGTCTGCCACACCTCTGGCTGCTCCATGCATTCTCATGTCATCTCTGATCTTGCCCTCATTCAGAAACTTTGGACTTGATCTGGAGAACCTGGACTTGACAGCAGCCTTCCACTGATCTTCTGGCTTTATTCAGATATTGTTTACCCCTATCTAATGTCAAACTTCATAAAATACTGGGACCCTTTGAGATGGTCTAGCAAATTAGAGATGAGAGGTAGGGGGTAGGTGTTCCCTATGGTGAACTCATTGAGATACCTATAGTCCTGGCAAGGTCATAAAGATCCATCTTTTTTTGGCACAAAAAAGAAGGGTGCAGCTTAGGGAGACTTGGACAGTATAATCTTCTCAGAAGTGAGATGCTCATCAATAAACTTTCTACAGGCAGTAATTTCTTTGAGGTTTAACAGATAGGCTTTGGCTACTTTGGGGATGAATCCTTCTTTCAGATCAATGGTATGGTCAAAAGGTTAGGTAGGGGGAAGTTCTCCTTTCAGAGGTTCTTGGAATATGGTGGCAAACTCTTTGAATTCAGTGAATAGTGTGACTTTTTTCTTTGGAATTGACTGGGCAATCTCAGATGTGATGGTGAGTTTGTTGATGTATATGGACAGATGGTAGCATTTGATGTATTTTCATTCCAGTAGGGAACTTTGATCAACTTTGAGATAGTAAAGGAGATATTGCTATAGGAGAAGGTCATTCTCCATCAATGCTGGGGGGGAGAATCTCATAGTTCCTGTTTTCCAATCTATAGTTGGGTTTACTTTCTTTAATCAGGGGAGTCCCAGAATGACATCTTCTTTTCTGCATCCTAGAACTAAAAAATCTTTGGAGGTTTCCCAATCTCTGATTTGTATGGGAAGTCTGGTAACTAGTTGTACCAGCCCAGAGTTGTTGACACTACTGTCCACATTTCATATGATCATCTTTTGTTTGAGTTATCTGGTGGGTAACTTGTTTCTGATCATGAGTCTGAGGTGAATAAAGTTCCTGGTGGCTCCACAGTCCATTAGGGTTTGGATTTCAATGATTTTGTCTGACTATATAATCAAAGGAATTTGCATAGATTGGGCCTTTGCATCAGATACAATTATAGTCACAATGATGTAAGGAAGGGTAGATGTCGAAGCATCCTTCTGGTTCAAAAATCCTCAAGGTTGATTGCTTTCACCTCCACAGTGTCCCCTTCAATCTGAGCTCCTTCTTCATCATCATATACAGTTTTGAGAATGTGCAGGACTTCTTTCTGAGAGATATCCTTGATGGTACTGAGGGCATTGAGATACTTAGTGAGTGTCAATTGGGACAGTGTTTCTTCAGTAGTATCTGCAGTTCTAATTACAGCAGAGTGGAATGGATTTCTAGAGGCAGGGGTCATAGTAGGGGTAGAGGCAGTAGATCAGGGTTGATAGGCAGTGCTTATTCCTGGGCATTGATGGTTATGAGTGAAACAGCCTTTCTTATGGCAAATGAAGCACAGCCCTTTTCTAATATGATCTGCACACTGTACTGGTGTCAATCTCACTGTATCCACATCCATAGCATTCAGATCTCTGCAGATGAAGGATGATGCACTGGATCTGCCTCTTTGAAGGTGGCAGATGGAGCAGAGTTGTTCCTTCTGAGCATGGAACTTGCTAGCAGCCTGTACCCATGCACTGAGCATTTCAGGGACCTTCTCCATGGAGAGTACCATTTGTGTTAAGTCTTTGTTGAGTCCCTGAGCAAATTCATCTATAAGCACCAGGGACCCATCTCCTAATGCTGTCTTCACTGCTTTCAACTGGAAGTTGGCTATATATTTTGAAAACTCTTGTTTATCTCTTGTATTCTGCCATAGCTTGGCCACTACATATCAAGCTTTCTGTTTCAAATTGATTGGAAGGAAGGTCTTGATGAAGTCATCTGAGACTTCCTTGAATGTCTTGGGTGTATTTGAGTTTTTGGCCATGGTCCTATACCATACCTTGGCAAAGTGGGCACTGCATCCCTTACTCATCTTGTTCAGTAATAACATGATTTTTGATACCTCTGTTGTGTAAACCAGTGCATTAATCTTCAAATAAGCTTTAATAGCTAAGAGCCAGTGGTTGGCATCATCTGCTTCTTCTGTAAAGTCATCAGATAGTCCATCTTTCAGTTCTATTGGCATACTGTTGTTATCAGGGGTTGGTGGTCTGGGGAGGATAGAAGGTCATCTGGGTGGGGTAAGTCCTTGAGGTGGCAGGATAATTCTTGGGTGAGCTACTACTAGTGGTATTAGTAGAGGTACAACAGCAGGAATTGAAGTTGGGGCTTGAAGTGGTGGGTTCCTGGCTAGAGGGGGGTGTCCAATAGGGGTGTGTGAATACTGCAAAGTCTGCAAAGTCTGGGGAGGGCAATAGACAGATCTAGATGGTATATTGGATTCAGAGTCTGAGGGATTTTGGAGAGAGCAGTATAACAGGGTGAATGATTGTGGGAGGTCCCTTCTGCTAAAGAGCAGGGGATAATTTAATGAGCTTGTTCTTTTGTTATGGTGTGACAGCACTTAATACAAATGTACTAAAACAACTAGATAGAATAGTGATTGTCTCTGATGATAGGTGGCTCTTCTGAGCAGATCTGGACCCATGGATAGTGACATAGTCAGCATGACTTCTGAATGGCAACTCTTTCTTGTTGCATAGATGCTAGTCTTAGCACTCCTGTTGTGTGGACGACCTAGTGGTGGCATAGACAACATAGCCCTTCCTATAGATGATTAGAAATGGTGAACTATGATTGCTAGAATAGTTCCTTTTACTGAGAGGGAAGAACTCCTAATGAAAACATCAATAGTCAAAGGTAGAGGTTACTCAGAGAGTGGATAAGGCAACTGGCTGTTCTGAGGAGGAGTTCTAGTATATGGATTGTATTGAACAAGCTAAAGTACTATACATGCAAGGACCCTATTTATAGGGTAAACCAGCAGGGTATGGACTAAGTAGACTATCAGGGAAAATACTAGGAATGGGAATGACATTACTAGCAGTATGAAGTCATATCTGGAATGAGAAGTCCACTGGTACTAGAGTACAGGAGTAGGTCATCAACATAAGTATTAACAATAGAGGTTCTCCTCAATGCATGTTGAAGGGAATATAGGATGAAGGGTGAATTATGGAATGCATAGGTTGGGAAGGAAGAAAAAGAATGAGAGTATATGAAGAGAATCTCCTGACACATAACAGAGGCCAGTCAACATGTAATATAAAGGAATGAGCCTGCTAGCTGGTGCAGCACCTGTTTCCTTGAACCACTGGCATGTGTTGCATCTAGTGACATAGTTCTTGACTGTAGTGGCTAAACCAAGCCACCAATAAGTATGTTGAATTACCTCAAGTGTTTTTCTTGTCCTGGATGGCCCATGATGGGCATATCATAGTGCTTCTGGATGACTTCCATCCTAAGTGGCAATGATCCAGGAATGTAAACTCTACTGTGGCAGTCACTGAGGCAGCCATCTTGCTCCTCTTGGATACCCCACTTCTTTTTGAGTTCCCTTATGTCCCTTTTATGTAACTTGTATGTTTTCAGAAATATTTTATGTCTAAGTTGGACCCCTTCATCCATAATCAAGAGCTTGCCTGTGAATGGGGTTGCTCTAATCTTGTCTGGAGAAATAACAATAATTCCCTTATTATCATTCTCAGTTTCTTTAGTATGATCTGGACAATGGCTTAATGCATTGGCCTTCACCATCAAGGCACTGGGTTTATATACCCACACCATGTTGAATCAAGTAAGATACTATGCCCACCATGCTTGATGGCAATTGAGATCTTGGCGTGTCATGAAAAACCTTAAATTATTGTGATCATTCCAGACCTTAAACAGCAACTTGGCTCCTTCTAGGTAATGCCACCATTGCTCAAGTGCTTGGATAATGCCTAGTATTTCCTTATCAGAAATAGGGTAATTCCATTCCTCTGGGGTCATGGAGTGGCTGAAATATGCCACTGGATGCCGCTTGTCTTCTTTTAATATAGATAAAACAGCTCCAGTTGCATAATCTGAGGAATTGCTTTCTACACAGAATTGACAGTCTATATTGGGGTAGGCAAGAATGGGTGCAGTTGTAAAGGCCTGCTTTAATGTGTTGAAGGCATGCTGGCATGCTTCATCTCCAAGAAAGGCTTTGTCCTTCTTCATCAGGTCATGTAGTCAACCCTAGGAAGCTTCATATATCCTTGACTTTCATGAGAACTGGCCATTTCATTATGACTTCAACTTTAGCCAGATTCATTTTGATCCCTTCCAGTGAAATGATCATTTCCAAAAAGTCTATCTCTTTGATGTGGAAGAAGTATTTTTCTGGTTTTATGAACAAGTTGTTTTCTTTGAGGTGTCTGAGGACTTCCAGCATGATGCTATCATGTTCTTCTTGGTTATCTGTTTTCATAAATATCATTATGTTATCGATATAGATGATGTAGACATTATCCATATTGGTAAAGATCTTGTTCATCATGGCCTAAAATATGGCTGGAGAGTTGCAAAGTCTGAAATACATCATGAGGGGCTCAAATTCTCCCTTGAATATGATGAATGCTGCTTTTGTTATGGTCACATCACACAGGTACTGGTTACCCAAGGATATATATATTTTATTCTTTCTTTGGTGATATGGATGCCTGTTATTTTCTTTTTGCAGACCACATGATCAGTCATGTGATGACACCAAGAGACACTAGGTATTAAAGAGTCCAAAGACCCCCTAGACAGTGCACAGGGTACAAAGTATCCTGTATAGGATCCCCTGTTGCCCTTGGTAGTAAGTTCCAGACTCTATTATGCCTAGAGTGCATGGGAACTAGTTTTCCTATTGGATTCTCTTTAATCTCCATCTTCATTTGTGCCCTAACTTAGTGCCCTTTAATTTCTGCTCATCCAGACCTTTTCAGATGCTTCTCTTCTCTTCTTTGATAGAAGATGCCACATAGGAGATGGCAGTTAATCTCCACTGTGGCAGCACAGAATTGCTGATTTCCATTGCCATGAGATGTGATACAACCTCTAGAACAACCCAAGGCAATGGCTGAGGGAAGACATATATAGGTGTCTTTATAGGTGTCTGGACAAGGACATCTTGATCCAGCATATTGCTACTATCCCATTAACCCAAGGGTAGTCCCTAGGCTAGGGCACATCCTAATGAGGGGGAAACCCCAGAAGAACAGACTGAGGTTGCCCTTAGCTGTTCCAAGCTTTATATACCTTAGTGTATATACATCATGTGATCTAGGCTACAACTAAGTAACCAGGAACCCTGTGCCCTGTGTCACCATATAATACCCTCTATTTATAACAGACCATAGCTGGACTGTGCTTTACCCACTGTCTTACACCTAGCTACATGTGGATCAGGTGTGGCTTCAAGCCCTAAGACCTTCATATCTGCACTGTCCACACCCCAGATCTTATCTTGCACCAACCACCAGCAAGATCCATTGCAGGCAATTTGTAATCTTTTGCAGTTACACCCTTATGGCCATAACAAGATGTAGATAAGAGTCAAGAGTTTGACCACATGTGGACAATTACCATACTTAGATAGTTAGTCTGTGCCCAGGTGGCTATACTATAGAACAGTATATATATCCTAGAGAACAATGCTGAAGACCTCAGCTTGTTCTCTTGGTGTTTCCCCCTCTATCTGCTAGCTACGCAAGGGATTAAGAGCATCTTTACAAGTCCTCCACCTCCTACACAACACTTTCAGTGTGACCTATGAATGACCTCTAGAACTTCAAGTGAGCCTTAGTGGTTTAGAGTTTGTATTAGCTTTCCATTCATTGCCTTTATGAATTCAGATATTGTTGTATCCCCATTGGAGATCCATTTTTGTAAATAGCTTTGCTTTCTTTAGCTTATCCACTAGTTGGGAAATCAGCAGGAGTAGATAATTATTTTTGATGGTGTGCTCATTAAGGTAGTAGTAAGCCTATACCATGCACTTCTTGCTGTCTTTCTTCAGAACAAAGAAGACTGAGAAGGTTTGTGGTGACTTAGAGGGTCTAATATATCTCTTGGCCAGCTGATCATCTAGAAAAGCCTTGATCTCTTCCTATTCCATAATGGACAAGGGGATGAGACAACCCTTCTTAGGGGTAAATAATTGTTTTAGGTCAATCCCATGGTCTCATGGCTTTCTAACAGGCATATGCTCACTTTCCTTTTTCAAAAACTGTCTGAAATACTTCTTATATTTGTAAGGAACTAGTTCCTCAACTGTCTTCTCCCTTTTTGATTCTTATGCTTTCAATGCTTTAATTGTGGTGTGAATCTGGTATTATAGATCTTCTTTCTCCTTTTCCAGAAGGCAGAGGAACACCAGCTTATCCTATAAGTAGTGGCAGTATTGAGGACAACAAGTCATTTTTACTGTGCCCTTTGATCAGTTGATCTTGGGGTTATAGTACTTTAACCATTCATATCCTAGAATAAGCTTATTCTTACTGAGATCTATGACTTCTGCCATTATCTTTTCATGATGTCCTTGGAATTCCAATACCAATTCTGCAGCATGGGTAATGCTGCCACCCAAGTTCTTTGTTCCATTCACATTGTAAATGAGTATCTCATAGTGGAGTTTACCAAAAGGGAGGTTGACATCATCAGCCCATTTTTGATCCACAAATACTGCATTAGTTCTACCTTTATGTAATTATCTTTAGACCTTTTCTCATATGGTGTGATATGAATTTTTAGGAGTATCTCCTTATTAATTTTAAGATTCCTAACAAAAATGTCATCTGAGAAAACAACATTTTGCTTTGGAGAGGAGGGAGGTAAAGAGGAATTAAGCCCAGGATTAACATCCCTAGTGAGCCTATGAAGGGACCCCTCTAATGACTATGAAGAAGTAATTGCTTTCTCCATTTCCTTAGCTTCTTCTACCAAGAGGTTGAAGTATCCATTTGATGATACATCTTCAGAACTCCTAGGATCCTTCAGACACAGCCTTTTTCCTTTTTGATAAGACTTTCATAGTCTCTAAACCAGATCCAGGCTTTTTTGAAATTCATTTCCCTTATCATCTTCAGCAAGGGGCATTCAGAGGGGTCAATCTCCTTTTCTTTGTTTTCCTGGGTGGGTCCAGATGTAGTGGACTTACCTGTACCATAGACCAAAGCCATGAATGTGGTGTCTGCATCTTTTGAGTCACTAGAGATTTCTTCCCATGTGATGACTTGCCTCATCTGCTTACCTGCTTTGTTGGGGTTTGCAGAGGCCCTTGGAACCCACTTGGAACACACATTCCTATGTCTGCCACCCAGAAAGTTACACTCCAGGCATTTGACAGCTGGGTTCTTGCACTCTTCTGATCAGTGGCCTGTCTGCCCACACCTGAAGCAGATGTCATGCTTTGGTCCTTGATTAGATGGATGTCAGTCTGCCACATCAATTTTTATTATGTTGAGGTCACACCTCCCACCACTAGTGGAGTTCCTTCCCCTTGTGAGAAGCTTCATCAAGTCTTCCTGCTCTCCTTGTATGTAGAGTTCTTCCATGAATTTCTCAAGATCCTCCAGATACCTATTGACCTGGATATAATACTTGATGATTCCTTGATCTGTTTGTTTGTATAGCAGATCAATGCATTAATCAGTTGGGAGTTGCACCACCAACTAATGGGATTGGAATTTGGTAAGGAATGAGGTCATGTTGCTCTTTTCTTGTATTAGGAGGAGCAGCTGCTGTTTATACCACTCTTTGTTGTTCACTGGCCTGAAGTTGGCCAGCATCATTTTTTTGAAAGCAGCCCAGGCTGGCCAGATACCTGCCATCACCACCACTTGTGTTATTGTTATAGCAAGGCAGGCTGCATTCCCTTTTGTCATTCTGGAGACTATGGCTTTCACAGCCATGTTGTTTGGGAGGGCCAAGGTATTTTCTTCCTTCCACATCAGAACTTTGTACTTGTTGAAGATATGTCCTCTCTGTCCTTCAAAATTTCCTGGGCTGGCAATTATTTTTAACAACTTGAGTGTAGATGGCCCTGCTGTTGCACTACCAGTCACTGTTGATCTGGCTGCAAGAGTATGTACTTGGCCAGTGAGGGTCCTGACCACTGTTTCAAGGTCTCTTACTCTTGTGGTGGCAAGGGTGAGATGATTCTCTTCTTGGGTTACCCTGCTTTCCACCTGGGCCAGGCATGTGATAAGGTTGGCCTTGTTGGCCTCAATGTTCTGAAGGTAGTTTTCTAACTCAACCACTAATCTCACCTAGTCATTGGTACCAGATGTGAGCTGGGAGATGATGTTGGTTAGATTTTGGAGGAGGGACATTCTGAGGAAGGGGTAAAGTTTATTTATTTAAAAGTATTTGACCTGCTTTATTGGTCACAGCCAAATATTTGACCCTAAGAGCTACTGCCTACTAATCTCTTTTTCATATTCTTTCCTCTACCTGATACAACCCTAAAACCAGAGAGTATCTTACTTGAGGGTAAGCTTGGTGGGTTCATAGGTTGCATGAGGCATGTGTTGTGGAAGTGGGGTAAGAGGCTTGTAAAGGTGCTCTGTATTCCCTTGCTAGTGCTAGCTAGTAGTGGGGGAAACACCAAGAGAACAAGCTGAGATTTTCAGTATTGTCCCCTGGCCTATATATACTATTGTACAGTACAGCCACTGGCACATAGACCATGTATCTAACTATGGTAATTGTCCTGCTATGGTCAAACCCTTAGCCCTTATCAACACCTCATAGTGACAGTGATCAGCAATCCTGTGCTGTCATAGCAGAGATTAACTGCCATCTGTATGGTGTCTTCTATCAAAGAAGAGAAGAGAAGCATCTGGAAAGATCTGGATGGGCAGAGATGAATGGGTGCTGGGTCAGGGTGCAAATGAAGAGTGGAAGTGAAAAGGACCCAAACAGAAAACTAGTTCCCATGCCTTAGGAGTGTAATAGATTCTGGAACCTACTACCAAGGGTGACAGGTGACAGCAAAGGCTGCACTTTGTTACCTGTGCACTGTCTAGGTGGTCTTTGGACTCTTTAATACCTAGCATCTCCTGGTGTCATCATGTGACTGATCACATAGACTGCAAATGAAGTAAATGCATTCATGCATGAGAAGAAAGAGGCCATGAAATAAGTTATATGATATCTTGGGCAGCTAGTGCCCATGTGACATGACCATAACATTGCCTTTTATGACAAGGGGGCTTCTGCTCTGATTCTGGCTCTAATGAGGACATATGAGATCTGATAGCTGGGGTGAACAGGTATTCTTTGGGACCTAGTGTTGAGGTGATGCTGGATAAAGAGGATCTCCCAAATATCTGGTCTAACTCCTGCTGGTATCTGAAGAGGTTCTACTTGTACTTCAACTACTTGTTATTGAGGTATGGGTCAATGGCTAGATGGAGCAGGAGGAAATGCTGTGAAGGTGGAGAGGGTGAGGCAGTTGAGATGGTAGATTGCTGATTGATCTTGTTTTGGTGAAAATAACACCCTGGGTCTGCTGATAAGGTTTGGACCACTAGGTCTCTGGGGCCATTGAACTCCCAGATAGCAGTATCTGTGATCTCTGACTGCTCTAAATGGCCCCAGAGGCTTTCTTTAAAGAGCCTCCCTGATTCCTCCTGTTATTCTCTTGACAGGTACTCTACTAATTCCTGTAACTGTACTATCAGTTGGTCTATCTCTCCTTGGTCATTTAGATCATCTAATACTTCCTGATTGCCTACTATATACTAGTATATAATCTGTAAGACTAGGGGGAGAAAAGGGGGTATGGATGGCACTTAATGCCCATATGAGAACAGCTTGTGTGAGCATCCATTTGAACTTACTTCTTTCTAGTTGATGAGGCTAGGAAGGGTGAGATATGAACATTAGAGCTTGTTCTAATGATATGACCCTAATCCAGAGAGCATCTCACTTGAGAGTAAGCTTGGTGGGTTCATAGGTTGCATGAGGTGTGTGTGGTGAAGTAGGCAATAAGGGGCTTGTGAAGGTGCTCTTAATTCCTTGCTAGGACTATTTAGCAGAGGGGGAAACACCAAGAGAACAAGCTGAGAGTTTCAGTATTGCTCCCTGACCTTTATATACTACTCAACTGTACAGCCACATGTGCATAGACCAGGTAGCTAAGTACAGTAATTGTCTGCTTGTGGTCAAACTCTTGATCCTTATCAATACCTCATGGTGATGGTGATCAGCAATCCTATGCTGCCACAGTAGAGATTAACTACCACCTCCTGTATGGCATCTTCTATCAAAGAAGAGAAGAAAAGCATCCAGAAAGATCCAGATGAGCAGAAATGAAAGGATGCTGGATCAGGGCACAAATGAAGAGTAGAAATAAAAGGGGACCCAATCAGAAAACTAGTTCCTGTGCCTTAGAAGCACAATAGATTCCAGAACCTACTACCAAGGGCAACAGGTGGCCCCACAGGGGACACTTTGTTATCTGTGCTCTGTTTAGATGGTTTTTGAACTCTTCAATATCTAGCATCTCCTGATGTCATCACATGACTGATTATGTGGACTGTGAATGAAGTAAATGCATCCATGCACAGAAAGAAAAAGGCTATGGGAAAGAATATATACTTTACCTTGGGCAACTAGTGCCTGTGCAATATGACTGTAACAGCTTCCTCCTCCACTTCATCAGCTTCTTGATTCCTGGTTACACATACTGTGCCTTCCTGTTGTAACATCCCTGATATGCAGTGATGGCCTTGACACCCTCTTAGAGCATGCACTTCAACCCCTTCTTCATATACCACTCATAGTCAGAGAGTGCATGCACCTTGCTCTTCCTCTTTCCCTTTGCACCACTTCTGCCAGCTTACTGCTGCTGCTGGACCTCTATAGCCTATCCCCTCATTAGCTCCATTCAGTCTCTGAGATACCACTTACCCTTTTCTTGGCTGCCTCCTCAGCTGCCTTGTGTTTCTTCTTGGCCACCTGCTTCTATGCCTCCTCTGCCTTCTTCTGCTCCTTCTGCTTTTTCTGTGCCTGTTGACAGCATCTTTGCTCCCCAACCTTTGACTTATACAATTTATCATTGTTATGCTTGTCCTTGCAGAGCTGGTCTTCACTTCAGTTACAGATATTGATATACTTACTACTTAATATGGTAAGAGTTGAAGGTAAAGGGCAGGCAAGCTAGAACATCTATTTTTATACCTGGAGAAATATATCAATAGATTTTGGATTTTGAATGTGAACTCTATATAGTTTATGCTAGTAGCCTTCAAGGGTTTAGATCTAAGAGGGGGATACTGTCATATTCCATCTGACCCACCTCTGATACTTCCATTACCATCTCTAGTCACCTCTGGATCTATCTCTATTTCTCCTTGTCTTCAATATATCTTAGCTTCACTCTGACTTCTACTTGATTTCTCCATTACTTGCTCCATTATCTCCTATTCTATGTTTATATAACTTCCAATCATTCTACTATTATATGTGTTGACTTGACATTGACTTGACATACATTTGGCATGTAACATTTGACTTGCTTTACTTGACTTTGACACTTGAAATCAGCACAGCTTGTCTCTAGTGCACAGCACCTATCACCAGAGCTCACTCATCTGGTCCAACTTACAGTGGCTCAAAAAACTATCTGCATGTTTGCATATTTTCCACTAAATGCAATAATCCTCAACAACCACTAAACCTTATCAAATATAATGAGTGTATCAAATGTAGTATAGACTCATGGCTTTCTATACACTCAAGAATTAAGAGATTTAAATAATATTTGATAAAATGGCAGTCATTACAAAATGACAACTCATGCAGACAGTTTTTTGACTTTATGTTGTAATTGTATATATTGGACCCTAGAATGCTATAATATCATTACATACATTTGAAAAGGGTCCTATTATGTTACATTTATGTAATGGCTGGTCATTCAATATATATAAACCCTATCATCTCATTATTATTCTACCATTCTTACCATGAAATCCATCTCTACCTCTCAAAGAAATAATAATATCTCTCTCTCCTTTCTTGGCCTTTTCTCCAGAAAAATTGCCTCCCAAACTGGCCTAGGCACATCTACAATATCTCAGGTCCTTCAGAAGATCCAGCCAGAGAGAACTAGACATCTTGGTGGTCGCCCTTCAAAGCTTACTCCTATCAATAAATGAGCTATTGTCAAGCAAATCATTACTGGCAAGGCTCAAAATGCTGTTCAAGCCATCCATTTCATCAACACCATTATTGACACTCATGTCTCCTCTCAAACAGTGAGAAACACCCTCAAGGAAGCCTCATTAAAGGCTATGGTAAAGAAGAAAAAGCCTTTATTAACTACTAGTCATAAGAAGAGAAGATTAGCCTTTGCTCTCAAGTACCAACATTAGACTATAGAGGACTGAAAGAGGGTTATCTGGTCAGATGAAACCAAGGTTAATAAGATTGGGTCAGATGGACAGGAATATGTGTGGAAAAAGAAAGGAGAGGATCTAATTCCTAGAGAGGTCAAAAATACAGTGAAGTTTGGAGGAGGTTCTCTGATGGTATGGGGTTGCATGGGGTGGAATGGATTGGGGTTTTTGAGTGAGGTTGAGGGGAGAATGGATGCTGAACAGTATGTGGCAATTTTGAAGGAAGGATTGCTACAAAGCATGGAAGAATCTGAGATTCCTAAAGATGACATTATCTTCCAACAGGATAATGATTCAAAACATACTTCAAGAAGGGCCCAGAAATGGTTTAAAGAGCAAGGGATCAAGCTTTTAGACTGGCCTGCACAGTCTCCAGACCTTGCTCCAATAGAACACTCTTGGGGTCACCTCAAAAGATCACATTCAGCTTATGAAAGTGCTTCTAAAGGAGTTCATGAATTATGGGAAAGGGTGGTGGTGGAGTGGGGGAAGATTTCTATGGAACAGTGTCAAAAGTGGATAGAAAGCATGCCCAGGAGACTTGAGGCA